>CP092886.1:81577500-81613644 GCA_030710605.1 Cordylochernes scorpioides | reverse complement strand
GATCGCACGCTAATGCATCATGATAATCGTATTTCTATATATATATATTGTTACATCATGATTAATGGCGTATTTCTTATATTATTTTTAATATATTTGAAATTTAAATTATATATTTATTTATTTTTATATAAAATATTCTATGATATTTATTTAAAACACAGATTATTTAGATTGTCATCATTTGTATTTAGGTACACGTGTGACTTCACTGCTCTCTTTGATGTGAGAAAATAAATAAAGGATTCCGGAGGCTACTAAAAGTAGACTTATCTCATTATTCCCTTTTATAAATTTGTAGGATGGTTGAAACACGCTCTGGTAAGATGCAAGACCCAGCACAGGAGAGAATCAAGGCTGAAGAGTCTGCCAAGCCGCAGCCTGGTGCAATAATTGGTAGAGACGCTAGTTCCGACCCAGTTGTCCTGAATCCCAACATCGACATCCCCAAGTATGATGGAACGGAAGACCCTCGCCCATGGATTGAATCTCTTGAAGAAATTGGCTTCTTGTACCATTGGGCAGACTACATTATATCTCGTTATGCCGCCATGAACATGACGGGAAGCGCTAAAACCTGGTTGAATTTACACAAAGCTAGTTTCACGAGCTGGGAAAATATTAAAATCCGCCTCATTCAGGATTTTTCTTTGGACACGAATAAAGAAGAACTTAGAATGAAGCTCAACAGAATGCAACACTGGAATGAACCAGCAATCAGGTTCGCGGAAGACATTCTAGTGTTGTGCAACAAGGTTGACCCCGCAATGGAAGAAGAAACAAAAATTGAACATGTTATTGGAGGACTGAAAAAAGAGTACTCATTCACGCTCTACCTGAACCCTCCTAAAACGACCGATGACCTTCTTGTCGTGTGCAAGAAAATGGATTCTTTTGAAAAGAAGTATCGGGAACGTGTGGAGAAATCCAGAAACCTATATAACGGTCCACGCTATTCTAGACCCCAACAACAATCGAGGTACGTGCCGCCGACTGCCGCACGAAACTACCAGACCACTTCCAGGCCCCAAGCCCCTGTGTCCAATAATTACAAGAACGACTCCCCTCCTACCCCCAGACAGTATCGAAACAATTTTCCCCAGCCCTCTACCCCTAGACGTCCTTATAATCCTAACTTTGTGCCGAAACCAAACCTTCAGAGAAACACTTACAATAAAAGCCAAGAAGTGAGCAAAAATAGGACGGAAGATGGAAGACCAATCTGCTTTAAATGTAACAAGCCAGGGCACGTGGCCCGTTATTGTAGGGTCAAGTTTATAAGAATCCTAGAAGAGGATCCAGCAGATACCCAAGAGAAGGTCGAAGAAAAATGCCAAATGAATGAAATATCAGAGAAATCAGGATCTCGGCTTTATGCTGATGTATGTCATAGCACACAGACAAATATTCCTACCCGGAATAGATATTCCGTGTTGGAAGATTTAAACTAAGCGTCGCGCCTGAATCTGTCAATCAAAGCAAGTCGACCATAAACGGAATCAAGAAGTTGGACCCTAAATACAAATTAAAAATTAATGTGGACAAGATAGGGACTTTTGAAGCTTTGGTTGATACAGGTGCTGACCTCTCAGTGGTCGACCTCAGAACGGCCCTCGATACAGTCCATGGTATAAGTAAACTCGCAAAAATTTGTGCAGGACCCGATGGAAAAAAATTGGACATGGTAGGAAGTATATTTTTAAATATAAAAATTGATGACGAAACATTATCACACAACTTTGTGATATTGAAAACGCATTTACGGACATTAATTCTTGGGAGAGATTTCCTTAAGAAAATGAACGCAAAAATAGATTGTAAGCAAGAAACTATAAAATATGATTTGACGAATAATCATGACGAAATCAATTTTGAAAGGTTGAAAATAAAGAGTGCCAAGGATTCCATTGTACCGGAATGTTCCATGAAATTGATCAAGGCATTGGTAGAAACAGAGGATGGAGAATATATTATCGAAGAGAGCAGCAAAATGTTTCAAACAAATGGACTTCGTCTAGCAAGAAGCTTGATCAATGTTATAAATAGGGAAACACACATCTGGATAACTAATCCGTATCCTCGACCGTTAAAAATAATGAAAAACCAAACATTGGCTTTTGGAAGTAGTCCAGCGAAAATAAGTGTGAGTCGAGAAAGAGAAGTAGAAAAGAACGAAGAACCTAGATTCCAAATAAACGAAAATCTTTACCAAAGGAACAGAAGGAGTTAAAACAAGTTTTAGAAAGGTATGGAGATCTTTTTTCATCGAGATTAGGGAGAACCAATTTGGCAAAACATCGGAAAGACACAGAAGACGCGAAGCCAATTAAACACAAGCCTTACCGGGTAAGTGCTAAAGAACGAGATATTATAAAAGAGCAAATTGACGAGATGCTTACAGAAGGCATAATTAGGCCATCTTCTAGCCCCTGGTCTTTTCCAGTAATATTGGTCAAGAAGCGAGATGGTAAATACAGATTTTGTGTGGACTACAGAAAACTGAATAATGTGACAGTAAAAGATGTCTATCCGATCCCTAGAATAGACGAAGTTATGGATACTCTCCAAGGATCTACACACTTCTCAGCAATAGACCTCAGATCTGGATATTGGCAAGTTGAAGTCGAAGAAAGAGACAAAGAGAAAACAGCTTTCACTACAGCGCATGGATTATATGAATTCAACGTGATGCCTTTTGGACTTTGTAACGCGCCTGCTACCTTTGAGAGAAATATTGAGAATATGCTTGGAAATCTGAGATGGCAAATTTGTTTGTGTTATCTGGATGATGTTATCATATATAGCCCGGATTTTCCAACGCACCTCAAAAGACTTGAAGCTGTTTTTAGATGTTTTCGTGAATCTAATTTAAGGTTAAACGACAAAAAATGCCGATTTGCTTTTGAAGAATTGGAGATTCTCGGCTATATAACGAGCAAACATGGTATAAAACCCGCGGAACATAACATCAAAGCTGTCAGAAATTTTCCTCGGCCCAAAAAGGTCAAAGAAGTACAATCCTTTTTGGGAATGTGTTCATATTATAGAAAATTTATCAAAGACTTTTCAAAAATTGCTGACCCTTTGACCAACCTTATAAAAAAAAGTGTATCATTTACCTGGACAGAAAGACAAGAGGAAGCGTTTCAAACCCTAAAAACAGCACTATTAAGTCCGCCAATTTTAGGTCACTTCAATCCAAATGCACCTACTTATGTTCATACTGATGCGTCCAACATCGGCATAGGTGCAACACTTGTCCAAGACATCGGTGGTGAAGAGAAGGTGATATCATATTTGAGTCGTACCCTAAGTAAAGCGGAGCAAAATTATTCAACCACTGAAAAAGAATGTCTGGCCGTTGTCTGGTCAATGTCAAAATTACGACCCTACCTTTATGGAAGACACTTTAAAATAGTAACAGACCATCACGCCTTATGCTGGCTCAAAAACTTGAAGGATCCAACAGGTCGATTGGCAAGATGGGCATTGAAAATTCAAGAATATGACTTCGATATAATACATAAATCGGGAAAGAAGCATCTGGACGCCGATGGCTTTTCTAGGGGGCCCTTACCAGAAACTGATTGGGATGAGGATTTTGAAAGGCTATTTTTAAA
This sequence comes from Cordylochernes scorpioides, assembly GCA_030710605.1. Lineage (NCBI taxonomy): Eukaryota > Metazoa > Arthropoda > Arachnida > Pseudoscorpiones > Chernetidae > Cordylochernes > Cordylochernes scorpioides. Next base: position 81,610,024 of record CP092886.1, on the reverse strand, counting down.
TCAAATAACAGACGAAGAGGATAAATTTATCGAAAGTGTTAAGAAAAACCTTAATGGAAGCAGGCGATCAATTGCGCAAAACTTTAAAGAAAAAGATGGATGCCTCTTTAAGAAAAACCCGAACCCTGAAGGCAGGGCGTGGTTGCTTGTGGTTCCAGAGAATAAAAAGAGAGAAATTATGAAAGAATATCACAATCATATGTCGAATGGCCATCTGGGCGTCGCCAGAACCATGTACCGAATAAAGAGTAAATACTTTTGGCCATCCATGCTAAAGGATGTCTCAGAATTCGTTAAGACGTGTCACCTTTGCCAAAGTAGGAAAGGCTCAAACCAATTACCTTCTGGACTACTACAGCCCATCCCCCCAGCCAACTTTCCTTTCGAAAGAATTGGAATTGACTTTGTTGGTCCACTACCATCTACGAAAAACAGGAAAAAATGGATAATCGTGCTGACGGACTACTACACTAGATATGCAGAAACAAGAGCAGTCTCGGAAGCAACAGTGAAAGAAGTTTCTAAATTTCTAGTAGAGGATATTTTTCTTCGGCACGGAGCCCCACAATATCTTATTAGTGACAGAGGCTCTCAATTTACCAGTAATTTAATGAAAGAGGTGATGAAAACGTTCAAGATTAAACATTGCTTCACAACGAGCTATCATCCCCAGACTAATGGATTGACAGAGCAGTTAAATAGAACATTGATCAATATGCTCAGTATGTATGTGAACACTGATCAGAAAAATTGGGACGAGATACTCCCATTCATCACTCACGCTTACAATACTACAATTCAGGAAACCACAGGATATTCTCCCTTTTTCCTGATGTTTGGAAGAGAACCCACGTCTCTTTTGGACGACAGGAATATCTCGGTGGACATTGACAAAGATGATTATGATGAATACATAAAACATCACTTAGACAAAATAAACAGAACAAGAAAATTAGTTATTAACAACACAATAAAGACTCAAGAAAGAATGAAAAAGAACTATGACAAGAAACACATGGAAAGAAGCTACGAACCAGGAGAATTAGTAGCAGTTTGGACACCAATTAGGAAAATAGAAAAGTGTGAGAAACTACTGAGAAAATATTTTGGCCCATATAGAATATTAAAGAAGCTGTCTAACGTAAATTACTTAATTGAGCCAAAAGATAATCCTGGCCAAGACCCATTGATTGTCCATGTCTCAAGACTCAAACCCTATTTTGAGAGAATTGATGAGGTAACTCACGAGGACGTGACGACCTCTGGAGAGGGGGAAGTGTTACATCATGATTAATGGCGTATTTCTTATATTATTTTTAATATATTTGAAATTTAAATTATATATTTATTTATTTTTATATAAAATATTCTATGATATTTATTTAAAACACAGATTATTTAGATTGTCATCATTTGTATTTAGGTACACGTGTGACTTCACTGCTCTCTTTGATGTGAGAAAATAAATAAAGGATTCCGGAGGCTACTAAAAGTAGACTTATCTCATTATTCCCTTTTATAAATTTGTAGGATGGTTGAAACACGCTCTGGTAAGATGCAAGACCCAGCACAGGAGAGAATCAAGGCTGAAGAGTCTGCCAAGCCGCAGCCTGGTGCAATAATATATATATATACTACCCGTTTCATGATTTTTCAGGATGCCTTAATGACCAATTTTTTTGGTCGTTGAGGTACAGCTTGCACCACGCTGATGAGGGCCAACAGCCCGAAACGCGTCCGTGGTTAGCTTTCCCTTTCTCCACAGAGGCTTTGATTGATTTAATTAAACTTTGTTTGGAACACAATTATTTTAGCCACCAAAAAAAATTCTACAGACAAATCAAAGGCTTACCGATGGGAAACCCAATCTCATCGGCTTTAGCCAACATTTTCATGGACCAAATTGATCAAGCTGTCACAGAATCAAAACAACTCAAAATCATTTTTTGGAAAAGGTACATAGATGACATTTTTTGCATAACAGAATCAGATTTTGTAGTATTTTCAAATTTTTAAATAATTTAAGACCATTTTTAAATTTTACACATGAAATTGAAAATAATAATTCTCTGGCATTTTTAGATCTAAAGCTTAAAAGAAAGTTTAATCAAATAGAAACTAGTATTTTTAGAAAATCAACCCACACAGGAAATTATTTGAATTTCAATTCTTTTGGCCCAGTTCATCATAAAATCGCTGTGGTTAAAGCTCTCTCCAAAAGATTAGATACACATTGTTCTTCAAAATTTAATGATTTAGTGGAGAGAAATAGAATCTTCAGAGAATTAAAAAACAACAATTACCCTAGAAAATTTGTCGAAAAACATTTTTATAAACCAAAATCTCCACCTTTAAATAACACCCCTGATCAATCAAAAAAACTTTACTGCTCCCTCCCCTACATCTACGGCTCTGAACGCATCGCCAGAGTCCTAAAGAGATACAACATCATAACTACCTATCAATCATCTTTAAATTTAAAAAAGGCCCTACGCCATCCAAACACTAAACAAATCAACAAAATCGAAAACAAAATCAACGTAATTTACAAAATACCTTGTAACAATTGCCAAGCTAATTATATAGGTGAAACCAGCAAACCACTTAAAGATCGTTTAAATCAACACAAATCAGGACTAAGGAATTACAACCCACTGTCTCTCCTTGTAGATCATGCACTGAAAAACAACCACACTCCGGATTTCGAAAATACAGCTGTTTTATACCAGTACATTAAAGAAAAACACTGCCGATTATTCTTAGAAAGCTGGGCCTCTGCAGAAGACACAGAAAGCATAAATAGAAAAATTGATTTACCAGACATCTACACACCATTTAGATCTTCTTAATTTTTGTCTAATTATTTTAATTTCAATTAGTTAATTTTTATTTTAAATTGACTTATTTTATACTATTTTAAAGGGAGAGGTGCCGTTTTTCAAAATTACATAACTTTGCTTTATTTAATTTTTTTTTTGCTTTAATGAATTTTTAAATTTTGTTGTAATACCCGCGATTTCTTAAATTAAATTTTCACACATTAGTAATAACCTGTAAAAGTAATACATACCACTTGTTTAAAATTTTTTTACATTTATCGCTTCAAAACCCAAAAGTATTGATACATTAAATATATAACATTTTACATGCAATACTTTAAACTTTTTTAGTTTCCACTTTTTAATTTATTTTTTCTCATTTATTCATCCTAAATTGTTTTAACTTCCATTTCAATGCATTTTTATAATTTTTTTTTACTTACATATAAATCGATCTCCTTAAATTTTGAAATGAATTTTTTAAATACCCACATTTTTTTGTTAAACGTTTTAAAAAAGTTCATACAGTTTATTGTTTAAATCATTTTAAATTTAATTTCAAATGTTTTAATAGATACATATATTTTTACATTTATCTCTTTTTGAATTATTATTGAATTATTTTTATGTACTTATTACAAATTTTTTAAAATATAAAGATAGAACTCATTTTTTTCCTTTAATATTTTAATATATTTTACATATTTGATTGCAATTTTTATAATAATTTTTTCATTCACAAATTTTTCCCACCTACTCTGTATTTTAATTGATTTCAACTGTGATATTATAACACTATGCGGCGCTGAGTTTGTGTATACAAAAATGTAATGCCTCGATAAAGGTTGGCGTTCAGCCAGCCGAAATATTGGCAAAATAAATATTTTATTAAATCCAATATATGCCTTTTTATTATCTAATGAATTAAATATGGATTGCTCTATTTTCAAAACAAAAAAATATATATATATATAAATATTTTTTTTAAATATTGAGCAATCCATAATAATATCTATAAATAAATATAAGGCGTATATTGGATATAAATTTAATAATTAGCCAATATTTCTAGGGGCAACACGCCTCTCTTTATCAAGGCTTTTCTTTGATTTAAACTAAATCACGTGGGCATGTGATCCACTCACGCTATACAAGACCAAAGTAAGAAACCATCTAATGAAAATTTCACTGTATATAAAATATATTTACAATTGTTATATTTAATAATAATCAAAAGAGTATATAATTAAATAACCATTTGATTAAATAAATGAAGAGACTGATAAATATTAGAAAATAAAATGAGTGAGGATTATGATTCAATATGTTGTGTTGATATATATAAATAAAAATATATTACAAGTATAAATATATACAAAAATAATAAAAAAATAAATAAATAATTTAGGAAGATATAAATTCTCTGTAAATTTCTGGTAGGTCAATTTTCCTATTTATGCTTTCTAAATCTTTTATAGAGGCCCAGCTTTCTAAAAATAACCTGCAGTGCTTTTCTTTTATATTCTGGTATAAAATGGATGCTTTGTCAAATTCGGGTATATGATTACTGTTCAGTGCATGGTCTACTAGGATAGATAATGGGTTATGGATGCGTAGAGCTGCTTTGTGTTGGTTAATGCGTTCTTTCAATGCTTTGCTGGTTTCCCCAATGTAAGTGGCTGGACAGGACAAAAAAAATCTACAAATTCCAAGTAATAATCGAATGGTTTCATTTGATGTAGAATCCCTCTACACATCAATCCCACACGACGAAGCTCTCCTAGCCCTCAAGTCTTTTCTAGAACTCCATCCTGAAATAGTCCTTCCTATTCCCAAAGAAGCCCTGATAGATTTATTGAAGCTTTGTCTAGAATATAGCTATTTTAACTTCAAAAACAGATTTTTTAGGCAAATAAGAGGCTTGCTTATGGGCAACCCTATTTCAGCAGCATTGGCAAACATTTTCATGAATGAAATAGACAAAATTATTACTGAAGCAAATAATTTAAAAGTTTTATTATGGATGAGATATATAGACGATGTATTTTGCATAACTGAAACAGAAATTGATACTTTCCTATATTTTCTGAATAATCTAAAACCTTATTTAAAGTTCACACACGAAATAGAAAACAATAATTCTTTAGCATTTTTAGACATTCAACTAATAAGAAAAGAACTTCATATAGAAACCACCATATACAGAAAACCTACTCACACAGGAAACTATTTAAATTTTAGCTCTTTTGGTCCGATTCATAATAAAATCGCCGTAGTAAAAACACTTTCCAAAAGATTAACTACACATTGCTCAAATAGAAATATTGAAAGAAAAGAAGAAAGTAATATAATTTTTAAAGAGTTGATAGACAATAATTATCCGAAGAAATTCATCAAGAAGCATTTTTACACTCCCAGATTTCCATCTTCAAACAATAGCAATGATCAATCCGATAAAAGGTATTGCTCTCTACCATACAGTTACGGATCAGAAAGAATCGCCAGAGTATTAAAGAAATATAATATAATTGCCACATATCAATCTGCACCAAATTTAAAACAAATTCTACGCCACTCAGACACCAAGAATAATAGTAAAAAGTAAAACAAAAACAATATTATTTACAAAATTCCGTGCAAAACCTGTCCAGCCACTTACATTGGGGAAACCAGCAAAGCATTGAAAGAACGCATTAACCAACACAAAGCAGCTCTACGCATCCATAAACCATTATCTATCCTAGTAGACCATGCACTGAACAATAATCATATACCCGAATTTGACAAAGCATCCATTTTATACCAGAATATAAAAGAAAAGCACTGCAGGTTATTTTTAGAAAGCTGGGCCTCTATAAAAGATTCAGAAAGCATAAATAGGAAAATTGACCTACCAGAAATTTACAGAGAATTTATATCTTCCTAAATTATTTATTTATTTATTTATTTTTTATTTTATTATTTTTGTATATATTTATACTTGTAATATATTTTTATTTATATATATCAACACAACATATTGAATCATAATCCTGACTCATTTTATTTTCTAATATTTATCAGTCTCTTCATTTATTTAATCAAATGGTTATTTAATTATATACTTTTTTGATTATTATTAAATATAACAATTGTAAATATATTTTATATACAGTGAAATTTTCATTAGATGGTTTCTTACTTTGGTCTTGTATAGCGTGAGTGGATCACATGCCCACGTGATTTAGTTTAAATCAAAGCCTTGATAAAGAGAGGCGTGTTGCCCCTAGAAATATTGGCTAATTATTAAATTTATATCCAATATACGCCTTATATTTATTTATATATATATATATATATATATAAACAACAACGTGTATAAATGTTCATTAATTGATTTATTTGTTCCTCTAATACGTTTCTTCAATAGTTAACTAATATAGTTCAAATATTATAACAGTATATATAATAAGGTCTGAAAAAGGTTTTTAGCGTTTTCAATCATGAAAAATTAAAATACTCAATTGATGTATCATGTTTGATAGGAAGGGAAACTGAATTATTCTACGAAACAATCAGGTAGAATATATAAATAAGGAAGGTTAATAAGGAACCTTCACTCTTTTTCATTCAGAAATATATTCTAAGAATAAATTCATTAATTTAACAAGTAGTGTATAGATGAAGTTTGAAATAGAGGCTATGTAAAGCCTATTCAAATTAGTTTACACTTTTTTTCATAGAAACAAAATAGTTAGATCGAGAAAGAAATCGAATGCGGAAAGAATTTGAATAGATTTGCATATTTTGGGGTCATAAGACCTAAGGCTAATATTACTGCATTATAACAATACATTTTAAACAAATAAATAAAAAGTAATGGGAATTTACACACAATGATTTATGAGATAGGGAGACTCCTTCCCCTTGATAGGGTCCTCCTTCAAACCAGGAGGGGGTCTTTTTGGACACTCCGCATCTCCAGGCCCAGGAAGTGCTTATAGATGCGTGTCTTGGCAAACGCCAGGATGGCCAGGGCGTCGTCCTCCAGGTCATGCCCGAAGATTCAGCTCTGCAGGTCAGGGAGCCGCTGGATGACGGTGAAGGCCTCCACGATGATAGGCCTGGTCCGCCTACAGGACGAGTAGCGTTGGGCTAGTTACAGGCAGATGTAGGACTCCCGGGTTGAGACCGAATGTGCTGGATGGGGAAGGGCATGCAGGGCCAGCCGCACGGCAACGTCGGCATTGTGCTCTGATAAGGCATATCGCCGGAGAAAAGACCAGCTGATGGATATGGAAATGCTGACGTGGGGAAGCTACCGGGCAAGCAGCTGGGTGATGGGCAGTGCAGCTAGGCGTGGGAGCTCCAGCATGCGGCGGGCAGTGCGGGTAGCTAGGGGCTGGGATGCGGTGGCTGCCCCTCGCTGCACGATGGCGCTCTCAATTTTGCCGACCCGGTGTGAGTAGTGCCGATTCTGATCCACGAGCCAGCTGCAGAAGGTGGTGAGTACCGTGACGTTAGCGAGGGCGGTGCGGATGGTGTAGAGAGGAAGGTATTAGGTACTGATGATCTCACCAACGCGCACCCCCGCCTACCGCGATGCGACCAAATGATCTGGAGGCCGAGGGAACCTGCAATCTCCGGTGATATGGAGCTCTTGTAGATGATGTGGCGACATCACCCGGTGGTTCAGTGCTAGGATCTCCGAGACGGCTTCCCAGACCTTGAGGAGCCTGCGGCGCCTAGATGGATGCCATGTCCCAGATGGTGGAGGAGTACGCCACGTCCTACCCACAGCGAGCCAATAGTAGACGTTGAAGATTCCACGCATCGCGGCTTGCACGCCCTTTAAACAAGCTAGTCGAAGCTGTGTCCTGATATCGAGGAGCCCAAAGCCACCCACGGATACTTACCTTGCAAGGACGCCGCCCCGCAGCCAGGCAATACGCTGAGGTCCTTAGACAAAGCGCACCATCGGGCTTGCATCTTGGCGATGGGGGAATCTGGTAAGGTAGCCGTGGAGATGGTGCACCACGGCGAACAATACCTGCGAGTTGGCGGCTCTGGCTCGACCGACTAGGGAGAGGCCGCGGGTGAAGGGAGCCCATCTTACTATAGCAACCTCGAGCATTGCGAGGAGATGCTGTTATTGGGCGGAGGATGACGTTGCTTGTGCTATAATGCAGCCCAGTACCCGTAGCTGCCCCGATGTCAGGAGATGCCAAGCTACGCGTCGGTGCGGGCCCGCCATGCGCCGCACCATAGGCCCCTGCTCTTCGCGAAGTTGACACTTATTCCCGAATCGCGCCGGAAATCCTCGAAGATTATGCTCACCGGGTCGAAGAGCTCGTCGCGGCTGATGAGCAGCACGATGCCGTCGGCGTAGACGAGGACGTTTCCGGGGTCGAGCGCTCTCTCAAGGCGCACCAAGAGAAGGCCAGTGGCGAGACTGAACACAGTGGCGCTGACAGCACAGCCCTGCCTCACCCCGTTCAACAGATGGAAGGGCCTTGTGTGGAGGCCTCCGGCTCGTACCGCCGCGTTCGCCCCGGCATAAAGGAAGAGGAACTACTCGACGAAGGCAAGGTGGCAACCGCAAGGAGACCATAAGGGAAAACAAAAAGTAGCTGTCCAGGGTGTCGAAAGCCGATTTTAGGTTCGTCGGGATGATAACCAGCTTCGACTCATTCCTCGCGCCATGTCGATCTCGTCTGCTATTCGCGCCACGTTCCAACTGGGATTGCGTATGTCTGGCACCGAGGTACCAAGACGGAAAGATGAGGCCGCAGACGCTGGAGGAGGATGTTGCTCAGGACGCGGTAGTCCGCCGTTGGGAGTGATAATGGCCTGAAGCCGCTGAGCCCGGGGCCGCCGTTGGACTGGGGGACGAGGCAGATGGTGCTGCGCCGGGTCGAAAAGACAAGGCCCCGCGGAGTTGGGAGGCCTCGAATACGCGCTTTAGAACCTCTACGAAGAAGCCCTCGTAGGCGATCAGAAACTCGCAGGGTAAGTCGTCCCACCCGGGGGCACTTCCGAGCGGCAGTCGACGGATGGCCGCCGCGATCTCTGAGCTAGTGATCTCAGAGCGTAGCAGTGGATCACCATCTTCCAGGGTAAGGGTGGTGATCGTCCCTCGGATGAACTCAGCGGCGGCGATGGAGTCACTATAACCACGAGCAAAGCGGCGCTGTAATATAGTGTATGCTCGTCGTCGGAGTTCCCCGCCTTCAATGATATTGCCATTATCATCACGGATGTTCGTGCCAGCGGGCTATCGCATGCGAAGCGCACGCCCGAGGTCGGGCAGGGATGGGTAATCGGCGGCTGACGACGCTGCGAAACTTAAAAATAATGAAAAGATAACTAATAACAAGGAGGTTAACTTTTTAGACTTAAATATAAACCTTGCAAACAAGTCAATTGGAACATATGACAAAAGAAATTGTTATAATTTTAAAATTATTAAATTCTGTAATGTCAATTCCAACATATCATCAAATTGCTGCAAAGGCATATATTTTGGTCAATTTTTAAGATTTTATAGAATCAACAACATTAAAACAAACTTTATTAAAGACATTAAAAATCTTAATAAAGAGTATTTAAACAATGGTTTTAAATACAAAACAGTAAAGTTTTACAATAGGCTGTCAATACACAAATACCTAAGCAATAATAAATATAATTATAAATTTGAAACTTCAAACTTCTCCAATTAATCTAAACAACAACTAATATTCTACTCTTATACTAAAACAAATGATAGAATTACTGAATATATTTCCTATGACTTTAAATATATTAATTATATGATAACGATTATAAAGCATTAAATTCATTCAATTTGATCTCCAGTTACTGTGGGAGGGAACTGGAAAACAAATATAAATGAATTTGAAGCATAATAAATGTTTTATTATTCAATTAATTTATAATTTTAATAAAAATGTAACTTATATCAATGGAAACAAAATTTTAATACATATTTTCACAATCTTTAAAATTTCTAATGATTCTTTTCTGACAGCTTTTCTAACTTCAAACAATTTTAAAAATAAGATTTCCAAGAAGAGGGAAGGTTACTTTTAGAACAATGTCGGCGGGTCCCTGACAGACAGATGTTCCATCCACACATGTACGCTGTCTCTAGGGAGCGGCAGACGCCACTTTGAATAAGTAAGTAAACAACCTCCTTCTATGTTATCTAATATTAATTTAATTTTACAGTTTAATGGTCGAAGAGAAGTCAATCCATAATGAAGTAAGGGTGAAATGGGATGTGGTATTTTCATCTGAAGAGCCCTGTGGTACCACAGATTTCTCTCTCCAATAGATTTTCCAATCTCCTTTTGTGTAATGTCCTGGTCTACCATTAGGGTTCCAAAAAATAATTTCTAATAGGCAAAGATTTAAAATATGTTTATCTATCCTTAACTAGGCAAAAACATTATATCATATTATTCATACTCTTAGGAAAAAAAAAAATCTGAAATTATATAGGGAAAAAAATTATATAAAAAATTACAAAAACTATTAATTAACTAAAAAAATACTAACACCCTTTCAATTCTCTACCTGTTTGAAATAAAAGTGTATGGTTCTTTCTTTATCTCTTTCCTCTCTTTTACTAAAAAATAAATATATAATCATTATAAATCTCTTCTTTATTCCTATTTATTTTAAGGGTATGTCTAAATGACGGGTAAAAGCCGATGCTAAAAGACGTTACGTTGTTAAATCTTCTTTTCTTGTTAAATTTTCTTTTTATTTTTCAATTTTTTTTTCTATCTAAAATAAAACATATTATTCTAACATATAATTACTTTTATTACATTTTTCTCTCCTAAATAAGATATAAAAATAATACATATAAACAACTTTTTAATCTCATCTAACTTAAACACAAAAATAATTATCAACTTTTATCTTATATAATTAATTTAGATTTAGCTTGCTAATCTAATAGAAATTTTCCTTTTTATATATAAATATTACTATTATTAAAAGTTTTAAATATAGTTATATCAATATATAAATCCATCTTAACTCACTCTATAATATCAACTTAATTTAAATTATATTTAAGATTTAAAATTTTATTTGATAAACTTTATTATTTACATTTCATATAAATTCATACGAGCTTGCTCTATGATAATAACTTATTTTAAGTTATATTTAAGATTTCAATTTTTAATAGACAAACTCTGTTATTTACATATCCAAAAAGTATAATTTATATCTTAAAGGAAAGATTAAAATATAAAAGTAATTATAATCACATAATACTCACAGAATATTTTTTTTCTCAGTGTTTTAGTCAGTTTAAAGATGTTTTTTATTAGTTATTCTTACAATTACTACAGATATACATACAACAATCTATATTTATTATCAAACAAATTATTAATTATTTCAACTAACATCTATAGCAAATAATTTTTAATAAAAAAAAAACGTTTTAAAGAATAACAAACTAAAAAACTTTAAAAAAAACTACAAACATTTTTGGGTTAGCACCCCTTCTATGTTCTCTAAACTCGCTAAAAATTGTCTAAATAAGAAATGTCAAACTTGCCCAACTTTCAAGAACCATGACACATTTCAAACACCTAGTTGTAAGATAGAAAACACTATTTATAAATTAACTTGCCAAACTTGTCAACTTTCATATATAGGACAAACTTGCAATCCTTTAAAGATAAGAATAAATTTACATAGAAACCACTCCAAAAAATCAATTGGTAACACATACATGAAACAACACAATATATAAAATACATACCTTTAACAATTACATGATAGAAATACTTAACATTTGTCAAGACAAAAAACAACGATTATTATTAGAAAACAATTACATTTATCAACACAACACTTTATACCCTTATGGACTTAACGACGAACTTAACCACACATACACACCACAACCATCTGAAATATCAATCTATGAAATTAGTAATAAATACAAAAAACATAACTCTAATAATAACTCAGTCAAAACAAGAGGTAAAACTACCAACAAATTAGGCTTCATAAACTTTAATAACTTATTAGACACAAACAAAATGTACACAAAAAATTTCATTGAAAATTTTATTAAAACATTATTCAAATTAAATAATAGCAAACTTATAAAACTTGTAGAACACATCAAAATTCACAATCTTTCTAATAGATTAACAGATATCAAAAACGACATCTTCAAATACAGAAAAATTAAACAAAAGAATAACCAAATTAACATTATTATTAAATTCAATAACAAATTATTTGATCATTTCAAATTTAATGATATATTTAATGACCAATCTATTAACAGTTTATTTCCTATAAAAGGTTTAAATTTTAAAACTACCTGGAAATATAACAAGAATATAGGCAGTATATTATGCAATTATAACCCGTTTATCAATAATCTAACAAATTTTAAAAAATCTAAATGTAATTGCCACAATGTTCTAAATAAATATAAATTCACAGGACATATTTTAACTAGCGATTATTCTTTTTTGGAACCAAAACTCCAAAACATTTTAAATAGAGGATATAAATACATACCTCAGATCAAACACAATTTCAATAATACAATTAAATCTATATTAAAAGACATCGATATATTCATTAATAAAACTAGTATAAAACACAGAATTCCTGAATTTACTTTCCTAGAATGGAAATATAAATTAGGTAAAGAAATAAAAAACTATTATAACAACACACTAAAATACACAAACCCTAATGAATCGGAAATTAATTCCTTAAAAGACAATTTTGAAAACTTACAAAAATATTTTATCATATGTCCAATAGATAAATGTTCAAATAATTTATCTATTATATGTAAAAACTTATATCATGACCTTCTAAAAAATGAAATTAATAACAACAGTAAATACACTTTCATAAAAACAACTGAAACTAAAATAAAAAAAGATATTAAAAATGTAGAAAACACACTAAAAATCATTAATTACAACAAAAACACAAACATACCGAAATTTTATATTATTCCTAAATTACATAAAACACCAATCTCATTTAGAACAATCACATCAGGAATAAACTCAGTCATAAAAAACATAGATTTAAGACTAGCTTCAACACTTCAATTCATAATAAATAAAATAACTCACAAACATAATTATAAATTCATAGATTCTAATAAAAAAATCATTAACTTCCTAACAAATAACCTACAAAAGATGAATACAGTTCATACATTTGATTTTGAAGATCTTTACTCTAACATACGTTTAGAAGACCTTAATAATAAAATACACAGCTTAATAAATGAATTCATTAATGATAAAACATTCCATATTCAAATTATTCACAACAAATACAAAACATTTAAATTATATAACAAAACAGCAAAAACTTTACTTGAAACCTTCTTAAACTTTAATTATATTAATTTTAAAAACAAAATATACATTCAATCTTAAGGTGTTCCAATGGGAACTTCATCCAGTCCTCTACTAGCTAACTTATTACTTTTTTGGTATGAGAGTTCTTCCTACAGAATGATGTAAATTGGCATATGTTCCGCTATGTAGATGACATCATTATCTTGAATAACCCACAATTAAATAATGTCATTTACAAAATATACCCTGAATATTTGAAACTTAAAAATAATGAAAAGATAACTAATAACAAGGAGGTTAACTTTTTAGAATTAAATATAAACCTTGCAAACAAGTCAATTGGAACATATGACAAAAGAAATTGTTATAATTTTAAAATTATTAAATTCTGTAATGTCAATTCCAACATATCATCAAATTGCTGCAAAGGCATATATTTTGGTCAATTTTTAAGATTTTATAGAATCAACAACATTAAAACAAACTTTATTAAAGACATTAAAAATCTTAATAAAGAGTATTTAAACAATGGTTTTAAATACAAAACAGTAAAGTTTTACAATAGGCTGTCAATACACAAATACCTAAGCAATAATAAATATAATTATAAATTTGAAACTTCAAACTTCTCCAATTAATCTAAACAACAACTTATATTCTACTCTTATACTAAAACAAATGATAGAATTACTGAATATATTTCCTATGACTTTAAATATATTAATTATATGATAACGATTATAAAGCATTAAATTCATTCAATTTGATCTCCAGTTACTGTGGGAGGGAACTGGAAAACAAATATAAATGAATTTGAAGCATAATAAATGTTTTATTATTCAATTAATTTATAATTTTAATAAAAATGTAACTTATATCAATGGAAACAAAATTTTAATACATATTTTCACAATCTTTAAAATTTCTAATGATTCTTTTCTGACAGCTTTTCTAACTTCAAACAATTTTAAAAATAAGATTTCCAAGAAGAGGGAAGGTTACTTTTAGAACAATGTCGGCGGGTCCCTGACAGACAGATGTTCCATCCACACATGTACGCTGTCTCTAGGGAGCGGCAGACGCCACTTTGAATAAGTAAGTAAACAACCTCCATCTATGTTATCTAATATTAATTTAATTATACAGTTTAATGGTCGAAGAGAAATCAATCCATAATGAAGTAAGGGTGAAATGGGATGTGGTATTTTCATCTGAAGAGCCCTGGTACCACAGATTTCTCTCTCCAATAGATTTTCCAATCTCCTTTTGTGTAATGTCCTGGTCTACCATTAGGGTTCCAAAAAATAATTTCTAATAGGCAAAGATTTAAAATATGTTTATCTATCCTTAACTAGGCAAAAACATTATATCATATTATTCTTACTCTTGGGAAAAAAAAAATCTAAAATTATATAGGAAAAAAAAAATTATATAAAAAAATTACAAAAACTATTAATTAACAAAAAAAATACTAACACCCTTTCAATTCTCTACCTGTTTGAAATAAAAGTGTATGGTTCTTTCTTTATCTCTTTCCTCTCTTTTACTAAAAAATAAATATATAATCATTATAAATCTCTTCTTTATTCCTATTTATTTTAAGAGTATGTCTAAATGACGGGTAAAAGCCGATGCTAAAAGACGTTACGTTGTTAAATCTTCTTTTCTTGTTAAATTTTCTTTTTATTTTTCAAAATTTTTTTTTCTATCTAAAATAAAAACATATTATTCTAACATATAATTACTTTATTACATTTTTCTCTCCTAAATAAGATATAAAAATAATACATATAAACAACTTTTTCATCTCATCTAACTTAAACACAAAAATAATTATCAACTTTTATCTTATATAATTAATTTAGATTTAGCTTGCTAATCTAATAGAAATTTTCCTTTTATATATAAATATTACTATTATTAAAAGTTTTAAATATAGTTATATCAATATATAAATCCATCTTAACTCACTCTATAATATCAACTTAATTTAAATTATATTTAAGATTTAAAATTTTATTTGATAAACTTTATTATTTACATTTCATATATATATATATATATATATATATATATATATATACCTATATATATATATATAATTAATAATACCATAAATATTTGATTAAATCCAATATATGCCTTTTTTTATCTAATATATATTGTTGCACCAGGTTGCGGCTTGGCAGACTCTTCAGCCTTGATTCTCTCCTGTGCTGGGTCTGGCATCTTACCAGAGCGTGTTTCAACCATCCTACAAATTTATAAAAGGGAATAATGAGATAAGTCTACTTTATGTAGCCACCAGAATCCTTTATTTATTTTCTCACATCAAAGAGAGCAGTGAAGTCACAGTGTACCTAAATACAAATGATGATAATCTAAAAATACTCTGTTTTAAATAAATATCATAGAATATAAAAATAAATAAACATATAATTTAAATTTCAAATATATTAAAAATAATATAATAAATACGCCATTAATCATGATGTAACACTTCCCCCTCTCCAGAGGTCGTCACGTCCTCGTGAGTTACCTCATCAATTCTCTCAAAATAGGGTTTGAGTCTTGAGACATGGACAATCAATGGGTCTTGGCCAGGATTATCTTTCGGCTCAATTAAGTAATTTACGTTAGACAGCTTCTTTAATATTCGATATGGGCCAAAATATTTTCTCAATAGTTTTTCGCATTTTCCGATTTTCCTGACTGGTGTCCAAACTGCCACTAAATGTCCTGGTTCATAGATGCTCTCGTTGTGTTTTTTGTCATAGTTTCTTTTCCTTCTTTCCTGAGTCTTCTCTGTGTTGTTAATGACTACCTGTCTCGTCCTTGCTATTTTATCTAAGTAGTTTTCTATATATTCGTCGTAATCGTCCATGTTACTGTCCGATGGGATATTCTAGTCGTCTAAGAGGGACATGGGTTCCCTCCCAAACAACAGGAAAAATGGAGAGTAGCCTGTGGTTTCTTGAATCGTGGTATTATACGCGTGGGTGATAAAAGGGAGGATTTCATCCCAGTTCTTTTGGTCTGTGTTCACATACATGCTGATCATATTGATTAAAGTTCTATTTAGCCGTTCCGTTAGTCCGTTAGTCTGGGGGTGGTAGCTCGTTGTGAAGCAGTGTTTCACTTTGCACATTTTCATTACCTCCTTCATCAAATTGCTAGTGAATTGTGAACCTCTATCGCTAATAAGAAATCTTGGGGCCCCGTGACGTAAAATAATATGTTCGATTAAAAATGTAGAGACTTCTTTCACGGTTGCTTCTGATACTGCCTTTGTTTCAGCATACTTGGTATAATAATCAGTCAACACAATTATCCACTTCCTTCTTCTTTTCGTTGATGGCAAGGGGCCAACAAAGTCAATTCCGATTCTTTCAAAAGGGTAGTTAGCTGGGGGAATAGGTTGTAGAAGTCCAGAAGGCAAGTGATTTGAACCTTTCCGACTTTGGCAAAGATGGCACGTCTTTACAAATTCTGAAACATCTTTCAACATGGAAGGCCAATAGTATTTATTCTTCAATCGGTAAGTGGTTCTGGCGACGCCCAGATGGCCATTCAGCATATGGTTGTGGTATTCACTCATGACTTCCTTCCTTCTCTTCTTTGGCACTACCAGCAAACATGCCCTACCTTCAGGATTTGGATTTTTCTTGTAGAGACCCCCATTTTCTTCTTTGAAGTTCTGTGTAATTGAACGCTTGTTTCCACTAAGGTTCTCCTTAATATTCTCAATAAAATCATCCTTTTCGTCTATTATTTGATTCAGAAATAGTCTTTCATAATCTTCGTCCCATTCGTTTTCAGGTAAGGGTCCTCTAGATAGACCATCAGCGTCCAGATGTTTTTTACCCGATTTATGTATGATTTCGAAATTATATTCCTGAATCTTCAGTGCCCATCGTGCTAATCGGCCGGTCGGATCTTTCAGATTCTTAAGCCAGCATAGTGCGTGATGATCAGTTACGATTTTGAAGTGCCTTCCATATAGGTAGGGTCGTAACTTGGACATTGACCACACAACAGCTAGACATTCTTTTTCGGTAGTCGAATAATTTTGCACAGGTTTGCTCAGTGTTCGACTTAAAAATGAGATAACTTTTTCTTTATCGCCGAACTTTTGGACTAATGTTGCACCCAGGCCGATGTTAGATGCGTCAGTATGAATGTAAGTAATTGCATTCGGGTCAAAGTGCCCTAAGATTGGAGGATTTATCAATGCTACTTTAAGGGTTTGAAATGCTTTTTCTTGATTTTCTGTCCAGGTAAAAGGTACATTCTTTTTTATAAGACTGGTTAATGGATCGGCAATTTTTGAAAAACCTTTGATAAATTTTCTATAATATGAGCACATTCCTAAAAATGATTGAACTTCTTTTATCTTTTTGGGCCGAGGAAAATCTCTAAAACCCTTGATATTATGCTCCGCTGGTTTTATACCATGTTGATTAGTTATATGGCCAAGAATCTCCAGTTCTTCGAAAGCAAATTGGCATTTTTTGTTGTTCAATTTTAAATTAGCCTCGCGAAAACATTTTAAAACAGCTTCTATTCTTTTGAGATGTGTTGAAAAATCCGAGCTATAAATGATTACGTCATCTAGATAACATAAGCAAATTTGCCATCTAAGATTACCAAGCATATTTTCCATGTTCCTCTCAAATGTAGCAGGGGCATTGCATAGACCAAAGGGCATTACGTTGAACTCATATAGGCCATGTGCTGTAGTGAAGGCTGTCTTTTCTTTATCTTTCTCCTCAACCTCTACTTGCCAATATCCTGATTTAAGGTCAATTTCTGAAAAGTATTTGGATCCTTGAAGTGTATCCAATACTTCATCAATTCTGGGAATTGGGTAAACATCCTTCACTGTTACATCATTCAATTTTCTGTAGTCAACGCAAAATCTGTACTTACCATCTCGCTTCTTGACCAAGATTACAGGGAAGGACCATGGACTCGAGGATGGTCTAATTATGCCGTCTCTGAGCATTTCCTCAATTTGTTCTTTTATGATTTCTCGCTCTTTCGCGCTCACCCTATACGGCTTGTGTTTGATCGGTTTCGCGCCTTCTGTATCGATCCGATGTTTCGCTAAGTTGGATCTTCCTAATCCCGACGAAAACAAATCCTCGTACCTTTCCAAAACTTGTTTCAATTGCTCCTTTTCCGTATATGCTAAATTTTCGTTTATCTGAAATTGGGGTTCTTCATGCTCTTTTTGTTCACTTTCTTCCATAAGATTCACTTCGGCTGGCTGGCTTCCAAAGCACAATGTTTGGTTTTTTAATATTTTTAATGGTCGAGGGTAAGGGTTTGTTATCCAGATATATGTTTCCTTATTCACAACATTTATTAAGCTTCTCGCTAGTCGAAGTCCATTTGTTTGAAACATTTTATGGTTCTCCTCGATGATGTATTCGCCATCCTCTGCTTCTACAAATGCATTAATCAATTTAATAGAAAGTTCTGGTATAATGGCATCCTTTGCACTTTTTATTTTCTTCTGTTGATATTTGATTACGTCACGATTTTCTGTCAAGTCATATTTGATTATTTCACGCTGACAATCAATTTTTGCGTTCATTTTCTTAAGAAAATCACGTCCAAGTATAAATATTCGCAAATGTGTTCTCATTATCACAAATTGATGTGTAATTGTTTTGTCATCAAATTTTATATTTAAAATAATATTTCCTACGATATCTAATTCTTTGCCATCGGGTCCGGAGCACATTTTATCAGGATTTATTATTTCAAGACCTGTGTTAAGAGCTGTACTAAGGTCGACCACTGAAAGATCGGCGCATGTATCAATCAAAGCTTCGCAGATACCGATTCTATCCACGTTAATGTTCATTTTATATTTGGGGTCTAACTTTTTAATTCCATTTATGGTCGACTTGCTTTGATTGACGGACTCAGGCGCGATGTTTAGTTTAAATCTTCTAATGCAGCATATCTATTCCTTGTAGGGATACTCGAGTACGGGCTATTACTTACGTCAGAGTAGAGCAGAGGTCTCGACTTCTGAGTTCCATTATCCATTCGGATTTCTTCTTCGACCTTGTCTTGTGTAACTATGGGGTCCTCTTCCACAATTCTTACAAACCTGACTCTGCAATACCGCGCTACGTGTCCTGGCTTGTTACACTTGAAACATATTGGTCTCCCGTCTTCTGTCCTATTCCTATTTGAATTTGGATTCTTATTGTATGTTTTACTTGGGTAGACCGGTTTTGGCTCAGGATTGGGAGTGAAAGATCGTCTAGGGGCAGATACCTGGGGCAGAGGCTTGTTCTGGTAATACCTCTGAGTGGGGGCCTGGGGCTTGGAGGTGTTCTGGTAGTACCTCGGAGCGGGGGCCTGGGGCTTGGAGGTGTTCTGATATGGTCTTCTGAACGACGTAGCATTCTTCCATTGCTCTTGATGATGGGTACGAGGAGAGCGTGGTCCATTATAAAGAGCTTTTGATTTTTCTGCACGTTCTTGGTAATTCTTTTCGAACAAATCCAGCTTTTTACAAATTTCTAGAAGTTCATTGGTATTTTTAGGAGGGTTTAGGTGAAGGGCAAAAGAGTATTCTTTCTTTAACCCTCCAATAACCCAGTTTATTTTAGTCTCTTCTTCCATTTGGGGGTCGACCTTGTTGCACAGTACAAGGATATCCTCTGCGAACCTGATTGCAGGTTCATTCCACTGTTGTATCCTGTTTAATCTCATCCTCATTTCTTCTTTGTTGGCGTCTGAGGCAAAATCCTCAATTAGGCGGCTCTTGAAATTTTCCCAGCTGGTGAAACTTACTTTGTGTAGGTTCAGCCAGGTTTTGGCGCTACCAATCATATTCATGGCAGCATAACGGGAGATAATGTAGTCTGCCCAATGGTACAGGAAGCCAATTTCTTCAAGAGATTCAATCCATGGGCGAGGGTCTTCTGTTCCATCATACTTGGGGATGTCGATGTTGGGATTCAGGACAACTGGGTCGGAACTAGCATCTCCACCAATTGTTGCACCAGGTTGCGGCTTGGCAGACTCTTCAGCCTTGATTCTCTCCTGTGCTGGGTCTGGCATCTTACCAGAGCGTGTTTCAACCATCCTACAAATTTATAAAAGGGAATAATGAGATAAGTCTACTTTATGTAGCCACCAGAATCCTTTAATTATTTTCTCACATCAAAGAGAGCAGTGAAGTCACAGTGTACCTAAATACAAATGATGATAATCTAAAAATACTCTGTTTTAAATAAATATCATAGAATATAAAAATAAACATATAATTTAAATTTCAAATATATTAAAAATAATATAATAAATACGCCATTAATCATGATGTAACAATATATATATGCTACAATATATTGTTGCACCAGGTTGCGGATTTGCAGGCTCTTCAAACTTGATTCTCTCCTGTGCCGGGTCTTGCATCTTACCAGAGCGTGTTTCAACCATCCTACAAATTTATATAAGGGAATAATCAAATAACTCTACTTTAAGTAGCCTCCAAAATAATTTATTTATTTCTCACATCAAAGAGAGCAGTGAAGTCACACAGTGTGCCAAAATACAAATGATGATTTTATAATACATAAATCTGTTTATATTACATATATTCTGTTTATAAAATAAATAAATATAAAATATAAATTTGAATTTAAAATATATGAATAATAATATTAAACCGTATATATTATATTATTCTATTGCTGTTCAATTTATATACTTAGCTATTTTATGAACTTATGCAATTATTAGTTTTAACCTATATGCAAAACCAACAGACCAAAACTACATTCCTCCAGTACCTTCTCATATTACTAATCTTACAATTCTATATACAGTTACGAGCGTCATTCCTCATCTCCTAATCAACAATCAATCATCAGTTTTCATCTCTGTCACCGTTTGCTTTTTTTTTTGGAAGCCAACAGTACATAGACAGATAAAGCACATAGGCTATAGTTATTCTAACATATGCATTTATTTAAGGCGCCAATTTATAATTATAACAAATAGTATTTGAATCAAAACATTCAATCGGGTAAAACACGGGCGTTGCCCGTGTCATTCGGCTAGTATAACATAAATATGGGCCAATTATGGATTTTAATTGCATCTATAGTCTTGTACATTTCTGGTAGGCCTATATTTCGGTTTATAGTATTGGTTTGCTCATAAATTATTGATTTTTTAATCTTTGCTGTAGTTATAAATATTGCTATAAGGTAATTTAGGTTCTGATAGATTAAAAATGTGTCCTGTCTCATATATGTGTTTTATTATTAATGATAACTGTTTATTGTTTTTTATATACTACTCTGTTCACTTATTCTGTTATAAACTCTTCTCTTAGTCTTCCCCACATTCCTATATCACAATCATTACATACTATTGAATATATGGCTTCTTTTTTATTAATAGGGATACTGGAATGGTTATTTTTAGTTATTGGGTTCCTGACTATAGTACCAATATTAGAGGAATTATTAAACGAGTATATATTGTTTTAATACTATATTTTCTAAGATGTCTAGCTATATTAACTGATTGAGGGGAGAACGAGATAAAACATATTGTAGCAGAGCATTTATTATATTTTATGTACAGATCATTATTTTTTTATATTTATATTATTTATATTTTGCTACTCTCTGGAAATTTACCTCATTGCTTAATTTGTGTGTGTGTACTTGTAAATGTTCATTTGGTGTTTGTGCCTTAAATAAATTGTTGTGTCATCCTGAAGTATGTCTTTCCTGATTTTCCCCGTTAAATTTTGGTGGAGATGCTAGGTAGATTAGGGAAGACAAACTGAGTATCGTCGCCTAGAAGACCTCGAGGCCTTGGGTGCTGCTATCTATATTTTCCAAGACTGGCGCTAGGATTCCACCGCCGAAGCAAAGTCAAGGCTTCCCTAAAGAAAGACGATGTCCCCATTGACTATTTGATGCCGAAGCCGCTCTTCACGCCGCAAGAGAAAGGATGCCAAGCTACTAAGGATAAAGTTTCAAGACTAAGGGAATACTTGGTAGAATCATATTAGATCCATGTCAGTATCTACAATATTTGCAATCTGTGGATTACAGCTCCCATAGAAAAAGAGCTATGTAGTAAAGTACAGGGTGATCCAAAAGTCCCGCACAACTTTAAAAATTAATAACTCCGCGAATAGTTGCGCTAGATCAATGCGGTAAACACCATTGTGTTCAGGATGCAATGGGATTTTTTATGGCAAATAATGAAAAATTCGAAATTGATTTTAGTTACAACTTTATTCGCTAGAGATGGCGCTCTACCAGAATCAGCGATTCAGCGGCCAAATTGTTTGATAAATTGAAAAATATAACTGAACGACACGTATTTTTCCTTTTTGAATACCAGGAAAGAACCGTAATAATATCAAATGATAAATTAATAAAACACCATTTCGCCAAAAGTTAGAAGAAATGGTTAACGATTTTAAAATACAATCTGAGATATGTAAAATAGGTATATGCAAATTAAAACATGTACCAAAAAAAATATTATATTTTAGATGGAGTTTTGTGAAATAGATTGAATGTTTGAAAATAACTACTGATATCAATACACGATCTTTGAAATGTTTATATAGTACCAAAAATTATGATAGCACTACTAATAGGATTTCTTGCTATAAGGAATGTGTAGTTTCTTGACTGATTGGCGACACTTGACTATTTAACTGGATATTTGTCATGATCCAACAAATGAAATATAGAGGGGAGTGACAAAATATATTTTTCGTACTTTATTCCAAATATCCTATGGGTTTGTCAAATGTTATCATTGTTTATTATACTGTACATAATTTTGAAAATGTATCCCCTCAAAAAAATCATTTTTAAATCGGCCTTTTGCGTTGAAAAACGTGGTAGTAAAATCATTTTGTATTATTTTTTGCGAAAAATTCTCAAAGAATATTCCTTATGCTATTTTTTTCTAATGAGCGAAAAGCGATAAACTAAACATAAGGGGTAAAATTGTGTATACCAGTGTTATTCGAGAAGTTATAACACTTTGGCCTGCACGACATAATATAAGATGTGGGCAAATGACAAACAAAAAAAATTACTGTTCACAGAAAAAAAAAAGAGTCAGGATGTGAGGACAGCATTTATTATTCCCATAACCCAAAACAAAGAGCTGCAAAATATAACATATGAGGTAACTGCCTTCTCTCTTGTATTAGGTCACAATCCTTGCTCAATGTGGCGCCCTTCATTCTCAAACACCGCCTGCAGACTATAGATGACAGAATGGACAGCATTAAATAATATTTCTGTTGAAATTTATAAAACGTGCCATCTGATAGAAGCCTTCAACTTGGCCAATGTGGTAGGCCGGCATCGATAAAAACGCGACTTAATGTACCCCCATAACCGAAATTGTAAGGCGTCAAGTCTAGTGATATTGGAGGCCACTGGTATATAAAGTGGCGACTTATCCCACAATTTTTACCGAACGTAATCGTTCAGCAATTGTTTGGCACCGCGGGAGATATGAGGAGGTCCTCCATCTTGCATGAATGTTATTTCGCTTAGTGCTTGTCTGTCCTGCAATATGGGAATAACCTTTACTCTCAAAAGTTGAACATAACGTTCACCAGTTACAAAAACGGTTTTAAAAGATTTTTCATTAATTTTTCAAAGAAAAATGGCCCAATAATAAAAGAAGAAGTGAACCCACACAAAACTGTAACTCTGGGCTGATGAAGTGGTATTTCTGTAAAAATCCTGGGGTTTTCTGTTGCCAAAATGAGGCAGTTTTGAATGTTAAATTCTACCTTTAGATAAAAGTGAGCATCATCTGTTCTTAGAATATTTGACAGCCAGTTTTCATCAATATCAATTTGACGGAAAACCCATGCAGCGAATTCTTGACGCTTCTCAAAATCGCTGACTTTCAACTCGTGAAAACTTTGAATTTTGTTAGGGTATTTTTATAGAAAAATTCTAAATGCGTGTTCTCTCTAAACTGTTCCATACGAAATCCCCGTTTGTCGAGAAACTTGTCTAGCACTTACTTCTCCATACGTGAATAACGTTTCAATAGCTTCAGCATTCTGCAAAACCGTAACAGCCACTGATTTGCATGTCGATGGTCTTCCACTCCGAGGTGTTGCTTCCAGAGATCCAGTTTCCTCAAAACTTTTAATCAATCGCTTTAGAGAGTAGCAACTCATTGGTCCTTTACCGCTTCGAATATCTTCAAAGGAACGAAACGCTCGTAAAGTTTCAGTGACATATTCTGAATCATAATTTAAAAAATTCACCCAGAGTGCTTTATCCTGTAGTGACGGCATTCCAGGAGGAAGAGGAGAAGTCCGACCACACCTCCTTGCGGTCCCCCCTGTTGTCTTCTCTGTGACAACAATGTACATATTACTTGTCCTCAGGAGACAAAATTTAATCAGAATCTGAGATTCAATATCAAAGATTATACAACACTACGAAAGGACAGACCGGGAAAATTCGGAGGAGGACTTGTCGTTTTGATTAAAACTCTAGAAATCAAATTTAAGGAAATCGCCTATAATCATAGTAAGCCTAGAGAAAGCACGACAGAAGCTCAGGCAATAGAAATCTATCTTACAGATAGAACAATTCCAATCATGAATGTTTATCACCACGATAATACTAGCATCAATACAGGCCTGATAGATACATTAAGTGAAGCTTCTTCGGATATCGCAATCATACTTGGTGATTTTAACGCCGAAAGACCAACTTGGGGATCACATGTCCAGGATAACAAAGGTCAGCAGGTTGAGGACATGCTAACCAACCTCGACCTTACACCGTTAAATAACGAAAAGAACACCTATCTATCCAAATCCACAGGCACAGAATCCGCAATAGACATCACAGCGATAAATTACAACATCGCACCCACAACACAATGGAAAATTCTGAAAAGTGCAATCAGTGACCACAGACCAATTTTAAAAACCCTAAAATTCAAAATTGAGAATTTCTAACAGAATAAAAGAACACTGGAAAAAAATTCACAGAAAGGCTTGAAGAACTGTGCAACGAAGAATTAAATCACAGAACGATTGGCAAAAAAATGGAAAAATTCTCTTCGAACATATCCAAAGCTTTAAAGTATCGATACCTAGAGGTAGAGGTAAAGACCTGTGAATACTTTACTGGAAGGACCACAATATCGAGGCAATGATTGCAGAGAGAGACAATATCAATGAACTTCTTAAAACAAATAAAACAGAAGAAATCATAAAGGAACTCATTGAAATTAGTCGCAAAATAGAACAAGAAATTTGGATATTCAAACAAGAGAGAGAGAGAAAAATGGGCAGATTTCTGCGAAGAAAATGGATTCAAAAAAGGAAAACCATCACTGGAATATAATTAGTGTTATAAAACCATCAAAACCAACACTAATCCTCCAATACTCTAAACAATATGAATAGCGAGAACGAACAAACAGATGGCTGAAATAATTGCTGAACATCTTTCAAGCACTTCCAGATTCAGCTATACGAATGAAGGCAGGACTCTAAAAAATAATGTAAACAGGTTAGTTAAACAAGAAGGAAATTACCATCAACAATATATTTACTCGAGAGACTTCACACTGAATGAGCTAAACTCATCAATAGGAAAGTTAAATCCAAGATGTCACCTGGAGATGCTCTAATCTTTAGTCAAATGATTAAACACTTTGGAGACGAAGCTAAAAATCAACTCCTACGAATACTGAATATTTTATGGCAAACTGGTAAACTACCAAAGAATTGTAAGATATCAATTATAGTGCCAACACTGAAACCAAACAAAGATGCCAAGGAATACAAGAACTATCGGCCAATTGCTCTTACCAGCATACTTTGTAAAATAACAGAATGAATTATCCATTCTAGGCTCATAGTCTGGCTCACTAACAATAATTAAATAAACTTCTACCAAACTGCCTAAAGATCCAGACACTGTACAACTGATAAACTGTTCTACTTCTGTCAATCAATAATAGATTTCTAGGAAAAACCGCCAAAGAAGTCAACGGCAGTATTCCTGGATATTGTTGCATCATGATTAACGCGCCTATTTTTAAAATCATTTATAATATTATTTTCAATATATTTAAAATTTAAATTATAAATTTATTTATTTTTATAAAACAGATTATTAATATAAAATATTATGTACTATAAAACATTTGTATTTTGATACACTAAATACCCTACATGCTTTAAACTTTGATGTGGTAAATAAGGGGAGATTCTAGGTGCTACCTAAATTTATAGTTGTCTTATTATTGACTGGTTTAACCTTGTAAGATGGTTGAGACACGTTCTGGAAAGATGCAAGACACGTCTGAGGAGAGACTCAAGACTGAAGAATCTGCCAAACCGCAGCCCAGTGCAACAATATGACCTCAGCTTTTGATCGAGTGTAGAAATTATTTGAAAGGCTGCACAACATCGGAGTAAGAGGAAAAACCTTAATCTGGATTGCAGACTTCTTAAGGGGAAGAAGGACAAAGGTTTGGGTCAATGGAACATTTTCCAAAGACCTAAGAACATGGGCTGGTGTACCTCAGGGATCTGTGCTCAGTCCTCTACTCTTCTCGCTATATATTAACTGTTGTTTATGTAAATAAATTAATATTATTTGTATTATTTAAAGCCTCATTATGTAAAAATATATGTGTATATAAATTGGACATTTGTTGTTGGCCATGGTCAAGTTTGAGCTCTTGTACGTCTAATTACGACACAACAAAAGTGGCGACGAGGATGCGCGATCTACAGAGCCAGTAAAAAGCTGAGGAAAACGGCGTCTATGCAAGTATAACAACTACATCTTTTAAACTATCTGGATCAAGAAAACAAAGGAGTAGAAAAGATCAGCATGACAAGTTCAAAGTTAATAGTACGTTTTAGATGCTATAGCCCAGTGGAGGACACTTCGATCTTTTTGTACAAAAATTTGAGGCTTTCTTTTTGGCATCTGAAGGAGGAGATTAAAGTACTGATTTTTACCTCGCTACCAGATTCTGAAACTTTGAAGCAGGGAAACAACATTTTCTTCCTGGTCTAATGAAAGATCAACCCTACGATACTATCATTCAAAGAATTAAGCTGCATTTGGATCCAAAGAAGAAAGTGATACCACAGCGATGCAGATTTTTAAAGAGAGTTCAACAGGAAAGAGAATCAATTTCGGAATATCTTAGAGAATTGAAACATTTAGCAATAAATTGTAATTTCGGCGATATGCTGGGAACCATGATGCGAGACCGTTTTGTGGCTGGAATCAAGTTGGAAAGCCTGCAAAAGAAACTACTACAAGAAAACGACGATGTCACCCTGGATAAAGTTTTGCAGTGGCGATCTCGTTCGAACTGGCGGAGATAAAAAGGGCGAGTACAATAATAGTATGGTGCAGCATAGGCCTTTCAGGCAAAGGGGAGAAATAATGTGTCATATATGTGGTGAAAGACATTCACACGTGGCCTCTGTTTGCCCTCATAGAACAAAGACTTGTTTTAAAATGTAAAAAACTGGGTCATTTAAGTAGGGTCTACAAAGCTAGTAAAAAAATGTGGGGATGTAAATATGTACAAGAGGACTCTATATATTCTGTACAGGGCGAAACTGATGCCACAATAAATTTTACAGTAGATGATAATTCTTTGTGCTTTACAATAGATACAGGAAGTCCAGTTACGTTAATACCTAAATATATTTATAAGATTTATTGGCAAGGTAAAAAATTATTTCCAACAAATTTAAGATTAAAATCCTTTTGTGGTAAATCAATAGAGATTATAGGGCAAAGAAATGTTTTTGTAAAAGAACCCAACCAATATTTACGATTAATAGTTGTAAATGAATATTCCAGGTGATTTTGTTAGAAAGAGAATGGCTTAAACAGTTAAAACTTGATTATCCTAGATTGTTTAGCATTAAAATTTTAAATAATGAATATAATAGAAATATATTTAAATATATAAAAATTTGATGGATAGGTATGCAGATTTGTTTAACAAAGATTTGGGCTGTCTAAAGGATGTTAAAATAAACTTTAATTTAAAAAAGGATGTGACTCCTGTGTTTTGTAAGGCCAGAAGTTTACCTTTTTCTCTAAAAAACAAAGTAGAGAATGAAATTGATCGTTTAGTGAATTCTTGCATTTTATAACCTATAGTTGATGCATATTGGACCGCTCCAATAGTACCAGTATTAAAAAAGGATGGTAGTGTAAGTATATGTGGTGATTTTAGATGTACAGCTAATAAATCAATATAATTAGATAGGTATCCCATTCCATCGATCGATGAGATCTTTTCAAAATTATCTACAAGCACCGTACTTTCGACTCTAGACCTATCACAGGCTCACTTACAAGTAATGTTAGCGGAAGAGCCAATGCGCGCTGTTGTTGATATAAACACAACAAAGAGGTTGTTTTCTTATAAAAGACTACCATATGACGTAGCGGTAGCACCAAATAAATTTCGGAGGATTATGGAAGGTCTATTTGCTGATTTGCCAGGTGTGGCCTGCTACATAGATGATATTTTGGTTGCAGGAAAAGACTTTGAAGATCATGAACAAAAGTTGGATCTAGTGTTTAGATTATTGCTAGAAAAAGGTTTAAAGTTAAACAGATATAAATGTAAATTTAAAAAGAAATCGGTGGAATATTTAGGGTTTAAAATGGATAAATATGGACTGCATCCCTTAGAAAATAAAATTGAAGCAGTGATAGAGGCGCCTGAACCTAAAGAATGTTTCGCAATTAAGATCTGTTAGAAATGTGAAATTTATAGAGTCGCTGTTTCATCCCAAGTTGACCTTCGGCACATGTACACTGCGGCGGCGCCACCTGTTACCATGTGTGACGTCACTACCTACCCCTCTTTTTCTTTCCTGCCAGCTGCTGACTCATTACAACTGTCATTCTATCCCTCTTTTGATTTTCTCTAAACTTGTATAACCAATAAATCAATTGGCACTCTGCTTTAACGAGTCATTGGTTAATATTTCCAATCGGTTATGGGTCCTGACTACGCCCCAAATTTGAAGAAGCAAACCTAAAGTGAAACTGCTAAGCCTAACTCGTGCTAAATATGACGCACCTTGAGAATCAAGTCCGCCAGTTCAAAGGCGAAAACTTCTCCCTTTGGAAATTTCAGTTCCGACTACTATTAGAGCAAAATCAACTTTTAATAATGGTGGACGGCATAGAAATCAAACCAGAGGTAAGTGACGCTACCTCTGCTATACAGGATGCATGGCACGCCAAAGATATCAAAGCCCGAATGCTTATATCACAGGCACTTGAATTAAGATTTCTAGAACCTTTGATGTCCTGTAAAACTGCCGCTCAAATGTGGACAAGGCTCATGTCCATCCACGAACAGAGATCAGAGATCGCAATTGGCATGTTGTGGCAACAATTTTTTGACGCCCGAATGTCGTCATCAGAGGATGTCAGCAGCTATATCGCCAAGATTGAAAATCTTAGTGCAAGAATTCAGGATGCAGGAGGAACGATTACAGATGACCAGAAAGTGGCAAAGATAATAAACTCTCTTCCTTCGAGCATGCGGTATTTCATCCCAGCATGGGAGTCTCAAGCGCCGATTACGCAGACTCTAGAGAACTTATCAGCACGTCTTCTGATTGAAGAATGTAGAAACCAGCAGGCCGATTCCTCGCAAGGTACAGCATTCTACCAACAGACTAAACCAAGAATCAAAGAAGATAACATAAAGAAGACTGATTCAGGAAAGATATAAGAACTAAAGAAAAAGACTGAATGCCATTATTGTCACAAGATTGGTCATTGGTCACGGGAATGTCGGAAACGGATTGCCGACCAGCAGAAGAAAAACGAGAAGCGGAAGAACCAAGCAGGAGATTGTGATCATAAAGGTTTCAACGCTGATACCATCCTAAAGTGGAATGATTGCGACATATGGTGGGCAGATAGCGGAGCTAGCTGCAGCATGACCTTCCGACGTGAATGGTTCAAGTCCTTCACTCCGATCCACAACGATCATAGAATATACCTTGGAGACAACACTTCCGTCCTTGCAGAAGGTACAGGTGACATTGAAATCCTTGCCATGGTGAATGGAGAATGGATTGCAACATATCAATCAGGAATGTGCTCTACTCTTCGAAGCTCAAGAAAAATTTGTTCAGCCTGGGAGTGTGCACTGAAAAGGGATACCGAGTAGACATCGACAAAGATGAGCTGCGCATCTACTCAAGAAAAGATCTGAAAGCAGTTGGACAATGCCAAGATGGGCTCTACAAGATGATGTTCCGAGTTACTTCATCTTCACAAGGATTTTCTGCAAAGATCAACAACCTCCAACTGTGGCACGAAAGACTAGCACACATCTCACTCACCACTATTCGAGAAATGGCCAAGAAAGGATTGATCAACGGTTTGCAACCCGAGGACATAAAGGAAGACGATTTCTTCTGTCAAGGCTGCCAAGAAGGAAAAGCTCACAGAAAGCCTAGTCATTTGTCTGAAACAAAGGAGTACAATCCTGGTGAGTTCATTCTTAGTGATATCTGCGGCCCTATGCCAACACAATCAATAGGAGGATCACTTTATTTCATTTTATTCAAAGATTATTCCAGTGGCTTTCGCCATAGAGATTTCATTAGACACAAATCCGATATTTTACACAAATTTGAAAACTTTGCTAGATTCAGTTATAATCAAACAGGCAATAAAATTAAAGTGATTAGAACCGATAATGCACTAGAATATACCAGTAAAGATTTCACAAATACTTGCAGAAAGTTCGGAATAGTGCATGAATTGTCAGCTCCATATGTTCACGAACAGATAGAGCGCGTAGAACGAGACAATAGAATTATTGTCGAAGCAGCTCGATCGATGCTGTGCGCACGAAATCTTCCCGAAGAACTTTGGGCAGAAGCTTGCAATACTGCAACCTTCATTCTAAACCGAACATTCACTAAACAAGCTCCCAATACCACACCCTATGAACTATTTTTCGGAAAAAAAGTTAGTTTATATAATCTAAAGATTTTCGGCTGTGAAGCATGGTTGCATACACATAAAGAACGTAGATGGAAATGGGATAAGAATTCACAAAAGAACTACTAGAAAGATTTCTATCTCTAAAGATGTTACTTTTAACGAGACAAAACTCCAACATTACGAACTAGAGGGAGAAGGCTTCATCCCAATAGACATTGACCTTGACCCGCTGGCACCACCGACCGAGGATGAATCACCTACAGCGCTACGGTTTCCCACGCCGCCGGCATTCCACCCGATGATAACTCGATCTAAAAAGAAAGCAGATTCTTGTAACTACCATTTTGTCGATGAGCCTTCAACCTATAAGTTCAAATGCCGAAAAATGGTTGGATGCAATGAAA
This sequence comes from Cordylochernes scorpioides, assembly GCA_030710605.1. Lineage (NCBI taxonomy): Eukaryota > Metazoa > Arthropoda > Arachnida > Pseudoscorpiones > Chernetidae > Cordylochernes > Cordylochernes scorpioides. The sequence continues at coordinate 81,578,420 of CP092886.1, read as the reverse complement.
GAAGAAATAAAAGCGTTAGAATCTAATAACACATGGTCACTCGAAACCCTACCAGACGGATATAAGCCAATAGGAAGTAAATGGGTTTATAAGCTAAAATTCCATCCCAACTCTACGGCACCTAAATTTAAAGCTAGACTTGTAGCTAAGGGTTACACACAAAGGAAGAACGTAGACTATTTCGACACCTTCAGTCCTGTTGTCAGATATGATTCACTTCGAGTGTTACTAGCAAACGCGGCATCAGAAAGAATGTTCTTAAAACAATTTGACGTAAAGACTGCATTTTTATATGGTGACCTAGACGAAGTCAAATACCTTGACAACCCAGGACAGACACACTGGACAGCAATTAAAAATGTATTTCGCTACTTGAAAGCAACACCACAATTAGGAATATTGTACGCTAGCCATCAAGAGTTAACAGGTTACTCAGATAGCGATTATGCAAGGGACATTGATTCAAGGAAAAGTACTACAGGTTACATCTTCATGTTAAACCATGGTGCTGTTTCATGGTCAAGCCAAAAGCAATCGACAGTTGCCCTCTCGACAACAGAAAGTGAATATATTGCTGCCTGTGCTGCTACTAAAGAAATGGTCTTGCTACGCAGACTTCTTAAGGATATCGGGATTAAGATGGACAGACCCACAGTACTCAACATGGATAATCAAGCAGCCATAAAGCTAGTGCAGAATCCCGAGTTCCATATGAGAACGAAGCACATTGATGTACGATATCACTACATTCGTACTAAACAGGAAGATGGTGAGCTGATCACAAGATATGTCAGCACTCTTCAGCAGACGGCTGACCTCCTGACGAAACCTTTGGGACCGAAACACTTCAGGCGGCTCCTAGAAAACTTGAACGTTATAAATTTCAAGAGGGAGTGTTAGAAATGTGAAATTTATAGAGT
>CP092886.1:81455833-81577400 GCA_030710605.1 Cordylochernes scorpioides | reverse complement strand
CGCTGTTTCATCCCAAGTTGACCTTCGGCACATGTACACTGCGGCGGCGCCACCTGATACCATGTGTGACGTCACTACCTACCCCTCTTTTTCTTTCCTGCCAGCTGCTGACTCATTACAACTGTCATTCTATCCCTCTTTTGATTTTTTCTAAACTTGTATAACCAATAAATCAATTGGCACTGCTTAACGAGTCATTCGTTAATATTTCCAATAAGATCATCCATAGGACTCTTAATTTATTATTATAGATTCATTAGAAATAACATTTTAGCGCTATTCTATCAACTTTTGAATAAAAATTGTAGATGGAATTTTGGACGAAAGAATATTGAATGTTATTTAAAAAATGTAAATCATTATTAATGGACTATGGACTAGGCGTAAAATTCTAAGTCATAGAAATGATTTAAAGGAAGAATGCCCTATAACTTTTGCTTCTAGAACATTAACTGAAGCGGAAAAACGTTTCTCTCAACTAGAAAAGAAAGCGTTGAGCATAACTTTTGGTTTGTGAAATTCAGACAATACTTACTGGGACGAAAATTTGAATTGGTCACAGACAACCGACCCTTAATTCATATATTTTCACCTCATAAACCAATTCCCATATGTGCATCATCCAGAATTAAAAGATGGTCCTTAAAATTAGCTGCATTTAATTATACTGTGGAATTTCGAAAAACTAGTGATAATTCCAATATTGTCGCATTATCACGTCTTCCTTTAGAATCGAGTGTCAGGGAGTCTCTTGATGAAGACCAGGTACTTCTTCTCAGGAAGTTGAATGAGGTACCGTTCTCTTTTATGGAGGTGACAAATTGAGACGCCCCAAGATAAAATACTGTCTATAGTATTAAGGAATGTTAGAGAAGGCAACTGTGTGGAAATTTACAAGGGTACTGAGGGAAAACCCACTAGCTCCTTATTATAAGATCAATGAGGAATTAAGTTTGGAGTTTGGTTGTCTTCAATGGCATGAAAGAGCGGTAATTTCCCAAAAATTAATATCTTTAATTTTAAATGACTTGCATGAAATACACATGGGGATTGTTAAAATGAAGATGATTGCCAGACGGTATTATCTGGTGGCCAGGCATAGACAGTAACATCGAGGAGTTAACTAGAGAATGTAGAGTATGCCAAGAATCGGCAAGCATGCCCCCGGCTACCATCTCGGAATGGACTTGGCCCGAAAAACCGTGGCATCGACTTCATCTTGATCTAGCGGGTCCGTTCATGGGAAGAATGTTTTTGGTTCTCGTGGACGCATACTCAAAGTGGATATAAATTTTTATCATCAAAGATATTACCAGCAAAACGATTATAAATCATCTTAGAGAAATTTTTGCCAGATTTGGATTGCCCTAATTTTTGGTTACAGATAACGGAAGACAGTTTGTCTCCGGTGAATTCGAGCAATTTACCAAAATGAATGGTATAGGGCACACTAAGACCAGTCCGTATAATCCTAGTACAAATGGTTTAGCTGAGAGATATGTAAAAGAGTTTAAAAACCTTTTGAGAAAGAATAATAGGAAGGATGAAAGATGGGAAAGATTCCTATTTGCTCATAGAGCATTCCCCCAAACTCTAATAAAGGAATTCTCCCGCGGAACTGCTAATGAAGAGAAGTTTAAGATCAAGATTCTCGAATTTAATACCAAGATGGGAAATCCGCGAGAGGTATTTCATGAGGCCGTAAGAAGGCAGGAGCAGTTTACTACAGGTTGCGAGGTTTATTTCCGCAACTATGCAACTGGACCTAAACGGTAAAAAGGTACCATTTTGAAATTATTGAGCTATCGTCACTACATTATAAGTTGCGAGGGCGTCGTGTATAAGAGGCATATCAATCAATTGCGACCTGTGAGAAAGAAACAAGTGGAGACAAGAAATTTGATACTTCCTCGAACATCAGGAGAGAAGCCTGTAGGTGGAAGTCAGAAATAAAGTGAAGAGGAGGTTCCAGAGGTTACATCAGGAAACAAGGAGGAGACTGCTTTTCTGCACGTACCATCTTGCACTTCTAGACCAGGGCCTGCTGCTGTGCACGTGCCCTCTTGCACTCCTAAACCGGAGCCTGCCGCTGTGCAAGTGCCCGTCTGCAGTCCTAGACCTCAGAGAGCCAGGAAACCCCCAGACCGACTGGAGTATTATTAAGGGGAAGATGTGTTGTGTATGTAAATAGATGAAGATTATTTGCATTCTTTAAAGTCTTATTATGTAAGAATATATGTGTATATAAATTGGACATTTTTTGTTGGCCAAACGAAAAGATTAAGAGCTAAAAAAAGAGTCATGGTTAAGTTTGATTTGTTGTACATCTAATTACGACACAACCTTAACAACATCCATCCTCACTGAAGACGCAAAGGTTGCCTGTTATGCAGATTATATAGCCATATGGCACACAAGTAGCAGTATAGAAATATCAGAAAAATACTGAACACATCAATGAGAGGACTGTAGAAGTGGGCAATGAAACTCAAAATGACCATAAACCCAATAAACACAAACCTATCTCCTTCACTGACAGAAAAAAAGGCATGAATTTAACTCCAAAATAAGCATAAACAACCATACACACACACACACACACAAAGCCTTTATTAAGACATTAGTCTTATACAGATTCTCCGTACAAGGTGCAATAACAGGAAAAGATCAGCACAGGAAACCAGTAGTTCCGCAACTATATACAATTATTAGTAATAACACGATGGCCCCTCGATGTTTCGTCATCATTCTGAGGTGTAAGAACAATAGCTTCCAAGTTCTTTTTTTTCCCTCTTTACACCTACTGCCTTGTAAAAATTATATAGGGCCTGAGCAACTAGTCTGCTTGTTTGGGCACTGGTTAACATCATTTGGATTGACCTAAGTTGGCTGGTGTCTACCATTGAAAAGAATGTCCTTCTCTCCTCACTAATATCTTGGCAACTTGTAATGAGATAGTTCAGTTTCCATATTTTCTTTGCAGAGATCATAAATCTTATCACCCTCTTTGAAAATGTTTGTATGGTTTTCCTTGAAAAACGAATATAGTATTCTCTGTTGTGCGATATAGCGTTTTACTGGGAATGGAAAGTTGCTAAGTAAATAGTTTTCAATTCGGAATGAACTGTGTAAATACTTATAGTAAGAGTAGAATTTAGAATTCTCTATTTTTTGCATGATCACTTTGAATAGATAGTTCTATTGCAATTTTAGTTATTAAAGGTATTTCTTGCCGAATAATCCTTGCATCGTTGCAGTTAATTAACCAAGAAAATCCTGTTGAGTTGAGTATGTTGGCCAAACTTTGCGCAAGTCCAATATATATATTTCTTGATATTTCATATAGTTGAGCTAAGCATATATGGGGGAGTCGGCTGCTGTTCATTTTTAGAATTCTAAGCCAGAACCCGAGTGTATGTTTTAGCACCGTAACTTCCAGTGACGTTCTTCCGCACTCCATACGTAGAATAAAACCAGGAGTATATCTGGGTAAATTTAGAAGTCTCCGTAAGAAATTGTCTTGTACCCTGTCAACCAAGTTTTTTTGGTTGTTTGCCCAAATTGGAGCTGCGTAGAGCAAGGTTGACAGAGCCATTGAGTCTAGAAGCTTGAGTGAGGATCTGATAGAATTGATTCTTGTTTTAGTCGATATTGCCCAGACCGCATTAATAGCATTTAGCGCCTTGTTTTTAAAATGCTTTGCCGCCTGTTGAGTTGAGTTTGACGCTTTCAGCTGGTAACCCAGATACGTGTATTTAGATGTTATAGTGAGAGGCAATTGTCCCCAGAACCGAACATCCGATCGGGCCTTTCGACCTCCATTTCTAAACACCATAACCTTTGATTTGCTCTGGTTCAGCGTTAAAAAATTATCTTCGAAGTATTTTCTGAGTACATTGATCTTTTTTTTGTAAATTTATATTGGATTCTCCGAGAAGTACGATGTCGTCTGCGAACAGAAGGAGATGTATATTTCCATAATTCGGTAAATAAATACTTGGCAAATCAGCGTCATCGTACAGAGAAACCAAGTCGTTTAGAAAAAGGATAAATAGATAAGGTGACAGGGGTTCACCTTGTAGAACACCAGCTTATATTTTTATAAATTCTGTAAGTGATCCGTTCCATCTTATTGTTGCTGACATTTGATTATAATAGCTTTGTATAAGGCTGATAAATCGGGTACTTAAACCGTAAACTGTTCCATTTTTCCAAAGCAGGGGGTGTGGTACTGTATCAAAGGCCTTTTTGACATCTACGAAGAAGGCATATAACTTCCTCCTTTTGCGGCTCAGCGTCATCTGTATCAGTGAGGTAAGGGTAAAAATATGGTCTTGACAGGAATATCCACTTCTGAAGCCCGCTTGGTTTTCCGCTAAGATTCCCCTTTTTTCAATCCAATTATTCAATCTTGTCTTTAATATGGATGTAAAGAGCTTTAATAAATTGGATAACAATGATATTCCTCTATAGTTTGATGGTATAATAAACAACCATATAATTGATAAAATTAGATCTCCAAATTACCTAGGTGTGATACTTGATGAGGAATTGCGATTTACAGAACACATAATTAGCACCTCAAATAGAGCTACCAGAAACCTAAACATTCTGAGATGGCTATGTGGAACAAATTGGGGAGCAGAACCCAAAATTCTCAGAACAACATATATCACCTTAATAAGGCCAATAATGGAATATGCAAGGCCTGTTTGGGCTCCCTCAAGTTCATCACTAAAAAAAGAATAGACAGTGTTCAAGCAAAAGCGGCCAAATTAATCACTGGTTCTGTTTCAAATACCAACAATTAGAAAATTCAGAGAGAATGTGGTCTAGACCTACTTGAAAACAGAAGACAATTAAAAACAATAAAATTCACCAATAGCTTAAAAACTAAAGAAACCGAACACATATCCCATATAACCTATTTAAACTGGACACAAAAAGAAAGGCTCAAAAGATCTTCAACACTTCAGTACGACAACAATATTAGAAAGAGCATAAATATGAAACATAATGAATTTCAAATTCGAGAATAACCAATATTTCCTACCCCATTGCCATAAAATGTAATCATCAATCTTAACCTGAATGAACCCTGCAATAAAAAAGAGAACAAAAACATACTTAAAAAGAAAGGACTTGACACAATTGGTTTATACGATCAGATAAATTATTAAACAGCATCAGACCTTACCATAAGTAATGGAGGGGCTGGAATTAACATAATACTGCAAGATGGAACATACATCAAAATCAAAGAAGGAGCAAGAAAGATTTCGTCAAACTTCACTTGTGAACTGACAGCTATCTGGAAAGCTCTTGATGTATGCCTTAACCAACCATCCCTGCATCAAGCAGAAGGAATTATAATATACCTTCATATCCAATCTAGAAGCAATTCAGAAGGGCAATACTATAATCACACAGAAAATACATTCGTTACTTACTCAACTGATATCATTGGAGAATAACTGCATTCTACAATGGATTCCTGCAAGTGTTTGGATCGGGGGTAATGAAATGGCAGTTGAATTTGCAAAGGAAGCCAGAAAGTTGAGCCAGAGGAAACAACAAATGTCATTATTTTACGCTAATGCTTTTGCAAAATACAAGATAATTAAACAAAAAATAAGAAAAGATCAAAATGTGAAATAATCTCCGAGAGAAAAATGACAAAACTATAACAAGATTTAGAACAAAACATTTTAAAGGATGGCAATACATCCAGATGGCACAAGAACCTATAGAACATGCAACAACTGTCCTGGTGTGGAACTAACACATACCCACATATTCTCATGTCCGCAGCCTTGCAGAAAGTTGACATAGACCCAGAGCAGCTGCTTTACACACCCAAGATAGTGGACAATGCTGCTGCTGTGATAGAGAGATGCATGGAGACATCTGAGGCTCTTTATTGGACACGACAAAAACAACAACGGCATTCCAGAGTAAAATAAATCATCAGAGATAGATAAATATTTTTCAAATGAATTAAAATAAATATAATCGATACTGAGAGAGAGTTGAATTGAAAAAAATAGAAAATTATTATTTTCGGAATTTAAATAGCTGAGAGGATTCCAGCAAACCGCATCTAAAATATCAGTTTTTTTTTTGCTACATGTTTTAATTTGCAAATACCTATTTTACATATCTCAGATTGTATTTAAAAAAATCGTTAACCATTTCTTCTAACTTTTGGCGAAATGGTGTTTTATTAATTTATCATTTGATATTATGCACTAGCGCGCCATCTGTTATCAAATTACAAAACTATTTTAGAGGCGTAATATTCTTTTTTTTTAATAAAACAATTTCTACTGTCCTTACTGCAATGGAAAAATTAAAGGGAGGGCCTGGCTCATCAGTGGTGAACCCTCCCAGCGGTTTCGCCAGTTTAATCTACCATACCGCTGTTATATTGCATTTTTGGAACTTCCTTTTATAGTTGACTGTTGTAAGACTCTTGGAATGGATATTTCAGAAGAACTATGGACATAAGCTTCGAGCAATCGCTCTTCCGCAAATATCAAAGTGTGTCTTTTATTTGAAGTATTTATTATATTTTATATGTACATATTATTAATTATTTTGATATTAATATTGTTTATATTTTGCTACTCTCTCTCTCTCTGAAAAAACTTCCCATATTACTCAACTTGTATCTAATAGATGTTGATTTGGTGTTTGTGCTTTAAATAAATTGCTGTGTCGTCTTGAAGCTTGTCTTTCCTGATTTTCTACGTTACAACATTGATCTGTAGATTTAAGATTTCACTGTGGTTACTCTATGTTCTTCTGTAGGTTTGTGAAAATGTCGCATTAGGAAAGATTTAGGGTACCCTGATGCTATTAAATTTGTAAATATGTTTTGCATCTCTTCTGTGTCATGTTCGGGTGTAGAACAATGTGTATATAATCTTTTGGAGAGGATTTCAATTGTATTTATTTTGTGGCTGAGAGGGCAAAATGAATAAAATTATATGTAATTAAGTATGACTGATGGTTTGCAATAAACAGTAGTTTGTAATTCTCCACCTATTCGATTAATATTTTAATCTAATAATGTGAGGAAATAATTGTTCTTTTTTCTTTCTCTATTGTATATTTAATCAGTGTATCGTTAAGCCTATCTTTCGTACAAATACTAAATATATCATATATGTATCTTCTGTATATAATTATGCCATTTGAATATAAAGAGTTGGTCCATTTATCTATGCCACGCATTACTATTTCTGCTATTAGTGAGGACAAGAGGCTTCCCATGGGAAAACCTTTAATTTGTTTATATGTTTTTGTATTGAATGTAAATAGGTTTATTTTTAGACATAATGATATTAATTATATATTCTTATCTATTTTAAAAGTATCTATACTATTTATATTAAAATGGTTCTAGTATATTTTGAATGATCAATTCTTTGGAGAGCTTAGGATATAATGCTTCTACGTCTAATGATACTAGTATTTGATAATTTTGTATTTAAGTGTTAAGAACTTCCTGTACAAATATTGGTACTTTATAGATTGATAATGGAAAAAAACTACTTCTGATAATGGGTTGTAGAAAGGCTGAAACTAATTTGGCTATTGGAGCTAAAGGTGATTAGTGGAAGGCCACTATGGGTCAAAGAGGAATGTTTGGTTTATGTAACTTTGGTTTCCCGCATATATAACTATTGCTATCAACATTCGAAAGGAATAATTATGTTATTCTTCTGTTATTTGTTTTTTCCTTGACATATTGTTCAATTCCTTCTTAAGATATGCATATAGATTATTTTTATTTTATCTCACTGATTGGTTCAAAGGTTGTTTGATCTTCTAATATCATCTTCAGTATTGAGAATGTGCATGCTTAAATATTTTTGTGATATTTTATATATATTTTAACACTTGATTATATGTTTAGTAAATTAATGACTAAAAAAACTAACTAAATAATTAATAAATAAAAATGTATTTAAAAAAGCTTTTATTTAAATGCACTGAAAGGTAAAAATAAAATATTTTATCTTCTGTCATTGAGCAAATAGATGTATATGAGAAATAAATAAAAACGGCGGGGACGATCATATTCAGAGAAGAGATAAAATTTAGTGAACACATAAAAATCGCTCATCAGTTGTTACATATAAAATCACATAAGGTTCGAAATTCATTATGATTGTCCCCCGCCGCTTTTATTTTGCCATGTCAATGATTGCCTTGGCTTTCTCTGGGTTGTTCGAAACTTTGATGAATTATACAATGTGGTCCAGTTATTCAATTTGTTCTTGAAAAATGAACACTTTTGACATTTAAATGAAGATCATCATTCTTCAACCTTTTTTCTGTAGGGAATGTTCAAAGTTATCCTTGCATTCTTAAATTGTTTTTTTTTTCAAGAATATTGATATCGTTAAAAATGCGTTAAAATTTGGAAGGCCTTTAAGAATTTGATCGATTATTCGGTTAAATTTACTTGCCGCTATCTTGATTCCAAATGAAAGTATGTTTATGCCTATAGGTTAAGTGTGGATATGGTTTGAATTAGGCTACTTTCTTCATGAACCTGGTATACAAAAAAAGATTTGTTAAGACATAAAAACACTGAAAAAATGTCTTGAATTCCTAAGGGCAGTGAGGATATCAACGATTCGTCGAATAGGATAATTGGCGTCTACGAGACGTTCGTTTACGTCCATCTTATAATCAACACATAGTCGGACATTGTCATCTGTCTTTGGAATTACTACGAGAGTTGACCCATCACTGATATAACTCCTTGAAATTCTATAATGTTTAATTATTTTTCCACTTTATCACGAAGAGAGTACGTCACCTCTCTCTCCTTATAATGAATATGATGGCTTTCCATCGGAAGTCTTAGAGAAGTCTTGAGATTTGGAACGCGCCCAATCTTTTCGACAATATTTTCTGAATACTTTTTGATTATATTGTCCACGGTGCTTATTTCAGATGCTTATTATGACATGTTGGTTTATTGAATTTAGGAGTTAACATCATGTACAGTATATTAATATTCAGGTGACGAATACAAACACGTCCCAGTAAGACATCATATTCTTCAGGATAAATGAAGAGTTCTTCGTACGAGATGTTATTCCCTGTTATTCCACAAAAACCTTGAATTTTCCAACTGGTAAGAACCATTATCAGTATCTGATCTGAATTCTATATTTGAGTCTTATATATAAAGTTGTGCCTTAATGTTAAGTCTAAAAAACTTATCTCACGAGGAATAAAGGTAAATCTTTCACCAGAGTCCATTTTGAATATTTCTTTTAATCTTCTATGTTCACACATAGACGTAATATTTGACGAGGTCTTTTGATCCATCTTGTCTATTTTGAAATATGTTAACAATTCTATTTATGTCATAAGAATGGGGGTCTTCAAATGGAATATTATTCACTAACTTTCTTGTTAGACGATTTTTCTCGGTATTGTTTGTATACGAGTACTTACCTTTTTGATATTCCCTGTTTTTTTCTTATGTGTGGTACATTCGAGAGTTTCATGTTGAGATCTGAAATCTTTTGAAATGTGATTATCTCAACCGCAGCGGAGACAGAGATATTTCGAACCGAGTTTTTTTTAAATACATAATTTAGTTTTGACTTTGACCTATTGCGTGATGATTAGTCTGCTTTGAGAAGTCGAAGTCAAGTTTTTGTGATCATACTAGGAGCGTTCCAAAAGTAATGCCTGTTTGCCCATAACAAGAATAATATTTGACCTATTTTTTTCAAATTTTAATATATTTTAAGTGATTTCTTATCTAATAATTAACCATTTAGTTTTCAGATACCTTGAATAAAAAGTATGGAATCAAGGCAGAATCAAAGAGCCGTTATTTAATTTTTGGAAATGGAGGGATGTTCAGCTTCAGAGATTCACTAGAGACTGAAAAATGTATTTAAAAAGCCAAAATTGATGTATGCAATGTGAGAAGATGGGTGAAAAGATTCCGAAGTGGTGAGACTTCTTTGGGTGACAAACCACGTAGTGGGAAGTCATCAACAGCAACCAACCCTGAAAACGAAGAAAAGGTTGATGGCCTTATCCGTCATGATCGAAGAATAACCATCAGAGAGTTGTGTAATATACTAAATGTTAAATATAATGCAATAGAAACAATGAATTAACATCTAGGTTATGGAAACATCTGTTCAAAATTGGTTCCAAGGAAACTAACCCCTGATTAGCGTGATGAAAGTGTTCAACTATGTCAAGGGCTGCTTGATCTCTATGAGGCCCAAAAGAACACATTTTATTCAAATATAGTGACTGGATATGAAACCCAGGCATACCTTTATGACCCAGAAACTAAGGAAAGTCATTAAAATAGAATTATTCCAGCTCACCTAAGAAAAGATTCAAAGTGCAGAGGTCATAAAAAAAATAGAAACTGTCTTTTTGGACATGCGAGGTGTAATAGTGATTGATTTCCTAGGAGAAGATAGCACTGTGAAGAGTTCTCGCTATGTTATAACTTTACGAAAGCTTTGGCAAGCTATTCGAAAAAAGAAAACGACTATAGATTCCTCTTAAATACGTGAAGTTACACCATGACAATGCACGGCCGCACATCTCCTTTCAGACTTCAAAGGCATTGAACAAATGGGCTGGTCACTGGTTCTACAACCCCATACAGCCCAGATTTGGCACCTTGTGACTTCTATTTATTCTCCCCAATGAAAAAGGTCTGAAGGAACAAATATTTGAAGACCTACAGAAAATAAAACGGCCTATAAAGACATGGTTTAGAAAAAACCTCCTTCATATTTCCAAAACGGATTTACAGCGTGGGTTCAGCGCTGGAGGAAATGTATAGACTCCGCTGGAGAATATTTTGAATAATACCACACAAATATTTTATTTAGATGTGTACAAAAAATTTGAGTATATAATATATAGTACTTTTGTTGGGTGGAAGGAAGGACAGATGGCACACACACCTTTCTTAAAATATTTTCTTCTTTTTAATCAACCAACACCTATGTAAATTCTCTATTATTAATTTTTACACAAAAATTTATATATATATATATTTACAAAAAATTGTTTTATAATTAAATTCTAAAAAAATACAAATTATTTAAATAATTAAATTTATAAACAACATAGCATTTTATATTTAATGAAATGATGATCAGGTGTAACAATCGGCCCCATGACCATCATTTCCCATGATTAACAACATGATAGCTATATTTACACAAAATTATAAAGCGATAGAATGAGATAAATAGGACAACACAGCGAAGGAATTTACAGATGATGCAGAGTCCCTTGTCGACTTGTACAAGTAGTGGACTTCACACTCCCTCCTGCTTCGGGTCCAATCTTGTCTGAAGATGAATCTTGAATTAATTTGTAGATAGTTCATCTCCAAAACAGTTTCTCTATGAAACGACCAAGTTTCTCTTTGGATAAAGGTTTAGTTAGGAGAAGTCAGCTAAGTTTAAATTACTATTAACAAATTTTAAAGTGAATTCTTCCTCCTCAACAAGTTTTCGAATGAATTGTAGTCTGATATCAATATGCTTGGTTTTTATATTTTCTACACTATTCTTACAGAAATATATAGCTGACTGATTGTCACAAAATTGAATAGGTTTTCCCACATTATGTAGTACATCTATTTCTTTTAATATATTAAAATACCATATTGTTTCTTTTACACTTTCAGTTAAGGCAATAAATTCGGATTCCATAGAACTTAATGCAATACACTTTTGTTTTCTTGATTTCCATGTAAATGGGTTATCATCTAGATATAGTATGTATCCACTTGTAGAGTGTCTATTGGTCAAATGACTTCCCCAGTTTGCATCAGAATATGCATTTAAGATGCCTCTATTAACTTTTGATAGGTTTATTTTATAATGTTTTGTCCTAAAGACATAATTCATTAGATCTACAACGATTTTCCAATGTTGATATGTGTATCCATTACAGAATTGAGCCATTGTGTTTACTGAAAAAGAAATATCTGGTCGGCTTCTGTCTGCAAGGAAAGATAAACAACCTATTATTGATCTATATGGGTATTTTCTCATGAGTTCAGTCTCAATAATTTCATCTTCCTTAATGTTTGGTGGTAACCAGCACCCTGTTTTAAAAGGTAAATTTACCAATGTGTTAGGTAGATCTGTAAAACTAGTTATAAGTTTGTTTATATATGTTTCTTGATGTAAGTATATGCCCTTGTCTGTAGTTTCAAAGTTAACTCCTAACAGATATTTAACCTTTCCTAATTCCTCTATATCTAACTTTTCTTTAATAATTTGAATAGTTTTTCCAATTACAGATGTTTCTATTCCAAATAACAAGATGTCATCAACATATACTATCAAGATAACACTATTATTCATTTTGTATACACAGTTGCACCATTTAATGGTCTCAAATCCTATTGAATTCAAAATTGAATCCAATTCTTTATTCCATTCTCTTCCACTCTGATGTAACCCATAAATAGTCTTTTCTAAAAGACAAACTTTATCTTCACTACCTTTCATTTTGAATCCATCAGGTTGTTGCATGTAAATTTTTTCCTTCAAATTTCCATAAAGATAGGCTGATTTAACATCTAACTGGACATGCTTCCATCTTAGCAAAGATACTAATATTATAAACAGGAATCTAATTATTGAAAAATTTACAACTGGTGAAAAAATGTCAGTGTAATCTATTCCATATTTCTGTCTATAACCTTGTGCTACAAGCCTAGCTTTATATCTTTTTATATTATTTTTATCATCCCATTTTACGCTATATACCCATTTATTACCTAATATTTTCACACCTTGAGGTGGGGGATCTACTAATTTCCATACTTTCCTATCTTTCATCACCTTAAGTTTATCTTCCATTGCCTTAATCCAATTCCTTTTTTCCTGTGATTGTTGTACATCATTAAAGTTTTTAGGAAGTTCTACATTATAGATTTCCTCATGGAAAATACTTTCGTACAAATCATCTTCTAAACAATTTGTTTCTATTTTAACTTCATTTTCCTCACTTTTATCTGGTTTTTGTGGTCTAAATGAAAACATTTCAGAATTAAATTTAAGCTTTTGTGTTTCGCAATATTTTTGTACATCATTAAATGATCTCAATTTTTGATCACTAGAAGGAGGGTAATAGTATACATCTACTCTTGATCCTGTCTTTCTAGGTACTTCTAGTCTTTTCCATTTAGTTATGTCTATTGGGGTAAGTGTATGTAAATTATGGTTATCACTATCATTATTTTCATAAGGGTAGTTATCATCCTGTGGATAAAAAACATATTGTACTCTAGAAGCAGTACCAAATAAAGTATCTACACCTTTCTTAGTTTCATCAATAAATACATGAATGGTTTCTATTACTTTTCTATCTGCTGGTAACCAGATTCTATAACCTTTTGTTTTGCTTGCATAACCTACCATTATGCCTGAATTGGCCTTAGGTTGCAATTTATTTATTTTTATTTTAGGGACATGTACATAAGCTAATGAGCCAAAAATTTTAAAGTGTCTTACAGATGGTCAATGTCCTAACCATAATTCCATTGGACTTACTCCTTTAGTTAGAGCATGTTCATATCTATTTTTAGTATATATAAAGGTATTTAGGGCTTCTGCCCAGAATCTGGGTTGTAACCCACTATCTAAAAGCATTGCTCTAACACCTTCAATAGCAGTTCGATTAAACCTTTCAGCAATTCCATTTTGTTCAGGACTATAAGTTGATGTTCTTTCTATTTTTATACCAAATTTACTAGAAAAATTTTAAATTCTTTGTTACAGAATTCTAATCCATTATCTGTCCTAATACATTTTAATGCTGCATTTAATGCTCTCTCAGACTCATGCAAGTATTGCTTAAAATAGTTAAAAACTTCTGACTTTTCTTTTAGGAAATAAACATTAACCTTTCTAGAGTAGTCATCTATGATAGAAAGAAAATATCTACTGCCACCAAGTGATCTCACTGGTGCAGGACCCCAGATATCCATATGCACTTTTTCTAAAGGTTTTCTAGTCAGAATTGTATAGCTAAATTTAAATGATGATCTGGTGATCTTAGCTACTTTACATATATCACATGTGGTTGGATTACCCTGAACTTTTTATAATCCTTTGACAGTATTCTTTTTACTCATAGAATTAAGTATTTCTGAATTAATATGGCAAAATCTCTTATGGAGAAAATTAAGATTTGAGTTATAGGAAACTGAATAATTTTGAGCTTTGGCTCTATTAGGGTATCCATTTACATTATATAATTTATCTACTAGTCTTGCTGTAAATAAATATTCCCCATTATTTTTAAAGATTGTCATTTTACCATTTTTCCATATAATCTTATTTCATGCTATGTCTATGCATGATCCACTAATGAGATTTCTTCTCATGTTTGGTGCATATAAAACATTAAGTAGAGTTACCCCTACAAAGGTGTTATTAATGTCTCTTAAAACAAAGTTAATATCTCCCTTACCTAAGATTGTTGACTTGCAGTCGACATCTCCAATCAAAGCGTCCATCGGGGGATATCCTGGTAGTTCACAAACCAATCCTTTTCTTTACAAAAATGAGATGTAGCTGCGCTGTCTATCAGTCATTCTCCCCATTCACTAGTTGGATCATAATTTCCTTATCAACTGAAAACACACAAGTACTTCAGGTAGATCAAATCCTGCTTCTTTAATCAGTTGTTTTTTCTCTTGTGCTCTTTTAATAAATATTCCAATAGTTTCTTCATCAGGAGCAAATTTCAGTTCATAAAATTCGTCAATCAAACCAGCCAGTCTGGCCCTTGAATTTGGCTCAAAATTCTGCTTTAAAATATTCCAGGCTTCTTTTCCATCAGCAGCATTGGCAATCAAGGTTTGGTATTTTCTTTCTACTCCTTGGTAAATAGTAGTGAAAGCTCTATCCTTCCTCCATTTGAACTCTCTAATATCTTTGGCTGTTGCCTCAGCTGGAAGATCAGGTTCATCTTCTATGATAAAATCCCAGCTTCCTCTATCAATCAGAAGGACCTTCATATCCACTTTCCAGATATTATAGTTGAAAGCATTCAGCTTTGGAAAAGTGAAATTTGTATCATTCATTTCAAACTTTTAATGCGGCCCCAAAGGTTTAGCCAATTCTTTTTTTCTTAAGTTGCTATAGTATTCAGCTAAAAGCTTGCAAGTAGGCCCATAACCTTTTGTTGGGTGGAAGGAAGGACAGATGGCACACACACCTTTCTTAAAATATTTTCTTCTTTTTAATCAACCAACACCTATTTAAATTCTCTATTATTAATTTTTACACAAATATTTACATATATATATATTTACAAAAATTTGTTTTATAATTACATTCTAAAAAAAAACAAATTATTTAAATAATTAAATTTATAAACAACATAGCATTTTATATTTAATGAAATGATGATCAGGTGTAACAACTTTTCGAGTTATGGCCAAGCAATCATTACTTTTGGAACAACCTATGTATATTAAATAATAGAACTATGATCCATTTTATTAAAATATTTATGAACTAGCGGATGTACCCGGCTTCGCCCGGGTTTTACCCGAGTAAAGGTTTGTCTAACGAATCTCTCGATAAAGTGAACATTTTTTCCCAGTCCCTTGAAAAATACTCGATAAGTTGAATAAAATCAATATTAATTGGTTCCCTCGGTAATTGGAAGTTAAAGGAATAGTATCTTGCCTTGGAATTGTATCATTATTCTTGTCTCAAATAAATTGCCGTGTCATCCTGAATTTTGTCTTCCCTAATTTTCTACATTACAAAATCATCGTATCATCATGATAATATTTAGAGCAGATTTTTGAATTATAACAGATAAATTCGAATATTTATCTTGATTATTTTTAGGCGAAAAGTTATTTCAAAAATTTTATTTGCTAGAAACCTTCCCAGTACTATACTGAATAACTTCCCAAAGTTTCATGGCGTTCCAATGAGTGGTTTGGTCAGGCATAAAGGACACACACACACATACATTCATTTATATATATATAGATACCCGAATGAGCAGGCCAACGCCCGGGTTTCCCCCAAGTGAATGCTTGCCCAACGAAAAAGGTTTTAACAAATATTATTTAAATGATTTAAAATGATTTTTGAAAATTATGAATTTTAAACACAAAATATAATAATGATAATTAAAATCATATATATATATATATATTAATAAAATGCAAATTTCATAAGTGTTGTTCGCTAAAAACTTTCGTTACAATGCATCAATTTCGACCAAATTTTCAACATTTATGTAAAACGAGATGAAGCAGGTTTTGCTTAACATTAAAATATTTTTCCTAACATTAACATGCGTAACTTCGCTGTTATCGATTAAATACAAAAAAATCAACAGAGTTAATTTTATTTATATATAAATACAAAAAAAATTCAACAGAGTTAATTTTTTTACATACTAGCTAATAATCTCAATCTAAAAAATATTCAAAACAAGCAATTTTAAGATACCACCATATGTAAAACAGTCGGCCAAGAAAGCAACAACGATATTACCTCTTTCTCACATATTCACACACAATCTTGATTAATAATTAAAACTAATCTTTAACATTGTTTATTATACTTCATAATATATAATATTCGTTAGGCAAACTTTCACTCGGATAAAACCCGGGCGAAGCCGGGTACACATCCGCTAGTATATATATATATATGGTAATTTAAACCAACAACCCTATATTGTATAATACCTATAACAAGATTGTCATGTTGTATATATAACTTATGACTAGATTTTAATATTATATAATAGAAACACATCTGTAAATGATTATACGCATTATTGACATGTGTCTTTACATCATCATATGTAATGTAATTTGTACAAACAGGATAAATAAATAAAAATCTGTAATAGATTAAGAGTTGAGCTAAGCAAGAGATAGAAGGCATAACGTCAAAATCGAGATAGCTTTAGAATTCCCACAACAAGGTCTAAAAATGGGCCAGACCACCCACACTCTTCACATCTGGTGGAATGCAAAGCCCCCTCTCACATCTGGTGACATGCAAAGCCCCCTTTCTCAGAAACGGCCCCTGTCGCATAAGGCCCCCCGTCTTAACCTATAAATACAGTCCCTTTACAGTCACTTAACAGTTAGTTCACCATCAGCGGAAGCCCACGTCGGTTGTACCAAGGTCCATCTCATCCACCATGTAGTCAGTAAGAACGTTTCTATCTCCATCTTTAGCTCCTAGCTCAACTTTTATCTGTTCACGGAACTTTCTTAGTGCAACTGTGTCTTCGTTTTTTGTGTGGACATTCCCAAGCTTTCCACTCTGCCTCGACCACGACTGCCTGTACTCTGTGAGAACTTTTGAAGGACCTACAAGATGCAGAGAGGTACTGGAAAACTCCCCATCCTGACTGTTCCTCTCGGTCAACACAGTATAGCGAGAGTCAACACTTCATCATCACAAAGTTAGTCGACAGGATTCTACAAGAGTCAAAAGAACTTCAACTCATTACAGATAGTCGACAGGATTCTACAAGAGATACCAGGACTTCAACTTATTTCAGAGAGTCGACAGGATGACCAAAACGAAGGATGACACAACGAAGAAGGTAAGAAGCCTGTCCAGATAGAAGCGAGAAAGAGCGAAGATGGAGGAACAAGCCCGCAATACCAACGAAACGACTAAGCAATTTACCCCAAACAAGAAACGACGAGGAACAAACCGGCTATTTCAACGAAACGACCAAGCAATCTCTCCCCCAACAAGAGATGATATTTTAGGAGGAAACGCCGTCCCAAGGGACTTCCGCAGACCTGCTAACCGATCGCCAACGCCAGGAGCAAGCTGTCTGACCACCCCAACGACACAGCCGAAAATTCCTGCAAGTCATGGAAATCGAGTAGCAGAATACCCCAAACCCTGTGACAATTTCCACACCTTCGACCTGACATCGTCGAGAAAATGCTCAAGGCAACAAGCGACAAACAACTTTCCAAAAGTTACAAGCTTCTACAAGCTTTACATGGAGCGACTTCCACGACAGCAGGACGACCACCAAAGATCAAGTCTCCTGACTGAACTATCTTCAAAACTGTAAGTTTTAAAATTTTACATAACTTTATCCTCACGTTCACAACTTGATTCAACATAAATTTTGTATTTATATTTTCACTTTAAGCATTTTAAAATCAATTTTTACCTTTTTTATACCATTTTTAATTCAATTTTTAAAACTTTCACATTCTCATTAATCAAATTTACTTTAAATTTTGAATCAGATTATAAATTTCAAGTTATTACTCTCAATTTTACTTTAAAAAAAATCGCCCATCACGCATTTTTACTAATTTACTAATTTTACATGTCTTCCCAAAATTTACCTAAAATGGCATTATCCAAATCTACAACATCAAAAAAATCACTATTATTATTTTTAAAAAATCTCATTCATCATAATTCTCAACTTATTTTTGTTTTACTTATTAGTTATCTTTATACCAAAAGACCAATATCTTTATCAATTCTTAAAATTTGGTAATGTTCACCATTTTAAGTAAGCGCCCAATTCAAATTATTTGTAACTCTCACGACATTGCCCTTTTACAAGAATCATTTTAACTGCCATAATCAACGATTTAAAAAATATTTAAAAATTTTAAATATAAATTAATCACAGCCTTCCAAAACGATTACAATCGTTAATATTCGAGGATAAATACACTCCCTCGTCTTTTCCTTTTACATGCATGGTTGGTCATCAACAAATCTCTTTCAACAAACCTTTCAACACCCTCACATATCACTCTCTCCAATTGGCAACAATTATTAGTACGCGACTTCACAAACAAATCCAATTTCGAGCCATACGAGCTCCATAACGTCGCCCCACTAAACGCTAAAAAAATGTCACATTAAACATGCCAAATCCACTAACAGTAAAAGATTTTCGATGTGTTTCGTACAACAACCACCCATGACTTTATTAAATTTGTTATTCATGGTGAAACAGGTTAGATTTGTACCAAACTAAGACTTCACGTGACACCTTTTCATTCACATTTCTCACTTCGTGTCACAGTGCCACACCACAAAACTTTTTCACTTTTCAGGCCAAAGACGCCTTCACGCCTGTGACACCACATCTCACCTCAAAGCGTGTCCACGTCGAAAGTCGTATCTTTCACTCACTTCTAGCCTGAAATCATCATATAACAATCTTATTAAGTCTAAGCAACTACGAACATTGAGAAAACTATATTTTCAAATAGGCAAGAAAATTGCCAACTTCAACAAAAGAGAGAAAATCAGTTTTAAGTAAACGACAAAAATAACAAACATCCCCATTATTGACCACCCACGACGATACCGAGAAAGACAGAAAATAAACACCCGCACGTGTGGCCCCCGTAAGAGGACGCCCGAGTCTATTCCCTCCCCTCAAGTAGTCATCTTGACCGCTACTCCATGATCGCCATTTTCTTTTTAAACACATGTTTAAAACCAACCATTTAGATTTCCTCGAGAATCTCACAAATGTCACCAACGCCTTAATCACAACACACAACACACACACACACTCGGGCGTGCGGCCACGCTTTTGCGAGCTCCGCCGTTTTCGCCTCTGGCGTGTGTGTAGATGGCGAAAAATATGCCAAATTTGATATTGGCGGGAAGCCTAGAAGCAGCTGAACACGTGCCTGAAAGGCCCAGCTTTGAACCCCAAACTGGTGATGAATTATGACCAAAAATCGATCTCCAGAGCGGAAATTCTGAAAATTTTCAAGAAAAAGCAAAGTATGCAAATCCGCCGGCAGGCAAGACGCATGCAAATCCGGCCGCCGCGCGTGGTGACGTCACGGCGCCGAAGACTGCTGCTACGACCAGCGCAACTCCAGTTAGCCCGGCCTCGCTCAACTGGGCCGACAGCGAGATGGCGGAGGTGGACGCCAACGACGGCTACACAGTCGTGAAGGGCAAGAAGAGGCGCCTCGGCTCAACATCACCTGAGTACGCTGCAAGGCAGCCCAACAAGCCTGGAGAGCAGCGCAGCTCCCAGCAGCGGAAGCGGCCAACAGGGCCGAGAGCAGTGCCGCCTCACGAGATCAAGGCGACACGCGCCAACATCGCTGACGCCAAGGCGAGGCAAGCCACAACCAACCACGAGAACTACATCTTCGTGGAGCTGTGCCCAGACATCCCGGACTACTCCTATCTCAAGGCCATAAGCACGTTACTCGGGGGGCCAAAAAGCATCACGCAGTTCAATCGAATGAACGGCCACTACATCGTGGGCCTCGCGAACAAGTACCTCGCGAACCGTCTGGTCGCGGACGGCCTGGAAATCGTGGGAACGACCCTCAAGGTCTTCCCCTTCCGCAAGAGGGCGGAACGCATAGTCGTGGCCAACCTTCCCGGCTTTGTGGAGGACAGAACCATCGCGACCGCCCTGGGCCAATTTGGGAGGGTCACCTCCATCGCCCCCATCCTGGTCAAAATGGGGGAGTAGACCTTCACCGACGGCCGCCGGGAGGCGTTCATCCTGCTCCGCGAGGGCGTAAGGCTGGAGACGCTGCCCACCCGACTGACCATCCAGTCCAAGGGAGACACCCTGTCGGCCTTCCTCTCTTTTGGAATCAAGTGTTCCAAATGCGGTAAACAGGGCCACCGCAGAGCCAACTGCCCAGCGCTCGCCAGACAAGGGAACAGCAGCCCCAGGCAAGCAGCGTCTCCCACCGACGCAAGGCCCCCCCTCCCTCCTCCTCAGCGACCAAGGAAGCCGGCACCTCCGCCCGCAACACCGGCGTCCCCTGTCCAACCGGCGAAGACTTCAACCGAGGCTCAGGCGATCCCCTCGGCACACCAGCCTGCCGAACAGATGGATGTCACCCACCCCGCCCCTGCTGCCCACTCTGCTTCCCTGCTGCCCCGCGGCCCCCCGAGCCTCGCATCCCTCCGCTCGCCCACGTGATGACGGAGGAGAAGCTGTCCTCACCTCCCGCCACGCCTGCCCGTGGAAAGGCCGCACTCAAACGGCTGCTGGAGCACCTCAGGAAGTCCCTCAGCCTCTCCATCGACTGGAACGGGCTGCCCGACCTTAAATGCGAGGAGGCTCAGAAGCTCCTCACCTCTGAGACCACCATGAAGAACCGAGCGCACTTGCTGACAGTGGCACAGGTCGCCGCACTCAAAGAGCTGGCCAACACCATCATAGCCTCGGTTCCAGACTCCAACCACACCATCCGCAAGACCCTCCGGAAGACCTTGGGGAAGATGCCTACAGGAGGGCAACAATGAGCTTCCGCATCGCCAGCATCAACGCGCGAGGGCTCGCCACTCGGGGGAGGAGCCTTACCCTTTGTCATCTCCTCAGGCAACATCACGTGGACATCGCGTTTGTCCAGGAGACAAACGCATTTCATCTGGGCAGCGGCCAAGACCTCTGCCTCGGCTACAGCGCTGTTGTACTGGCCCATCCCGTAGCCATCTCGGGATCCGGACTCGCCTGCGTCTTCGGACCAGGCGTAGCCGTGCTACAACAACGCATCCTGTGGCCGGGCCACATCGCCTTGGCAACCATAGATGTCCGCGGCGAGGAGATGACGGCCATCGCCGTTCATCTGGCGCATGAACCCCGGGAGAGAAACCGACAACTGGAGCTCCTGGCGGCGACAGCGGCACAGGAGGAGGAGGGGGCCTGCTGGATCATCGGCGACTTTAACATCAGGGATCGGAGCCCCTCATCATCATCATCATCATCGGATGCCCTCGCCGCTCTTCTGGACCTGGCCGCGCTGGTCGACGTGGCCACCCAGTTCGACGCCGCCCACCTGCCCCCCAGAGTCGCCATGCACGGCGACCAAGTCGAATCCAACCGCCTGGACCGGATCCTCGTCCCTGCTGGAGTCCTGGATCGCGTGTCCATCTACGCGACCAGCCACTACCACCTCTCGGACCACCGCCTCGTGCTGCTCCAGGTGGGCCCGCCCACCACCGCCGTCTCCCCCCCCCACCCAGCCTCGCTTGGCCGCGATGCTCCGCTCGGGCCTTGCTCTCGAACATCTGGCTGGCTACATCCGGGAGTTGGAGGAAGGCACAGCGCACGATGACGACGACGGGACCTTCTGGGATAGGTGGACCTCCATCAAGGCGGGGCTGCTGGCGGAGGCCAGAGCACTGCACGACCCGCGCCACGCTGCCAGCGACAGCTACGTCTACAGGGCGAGACGTTACATCGCGGCGCAGCTCGAGGCCTCCTCCATCCGGGCCGACTACCCTTCGCTGCCGGACCTAGCACGCGCCATCCGCCTCCGACGCCCGGTCAGCGTCATCAGGGACGAGCAGGATAACATCATCGAGGGCCCCGAGCTTCGGCGGAGGGCGTTCTCGACCTTCCAGCCCCGCTTCCCCCGTCCCACCAGCGATCCAGCTGCGGGAGCTGCCTTCATCGCCAGCAGCGCGCCCACCACCACCTGCAAGCTGAGTGAGGTGGACCCGCTCCACCGGTCGGACATCAGCCCCAGCGAGATCGCCAACGCTATCGAGCACCTCCCTCGCGGAAAGGCCCCCGGCTGGGATGGCTTGCCGTACGAGCTCCTCGTCGCCTTAAGCGAGGACTTCTTCGCGGAAGCTCTGGCCCGGGTGTTCGCGGCATCACGGCTCCGCGGTGCCCTGCCTCCGTCGACGCGGCGCAGCTCCATCTGCCTCGTGCCCAAGGCCCGCGGAGGTCGCGGCCTTGATGGCTACAGGCCCGTCGCGCTGCCCTCGGCCGACTACAGGGTCCTGGCCGCCATCCTTCACCGGCGCCTCAAGCCCCACCTGCGGACCCTTGTGCCGGAATGCCAGACCTACGCCGTCCCCGGGAGGTCCCCGTCATGGAACATCGCCATGGTGACGGACGCCGTCGAGGAGGCCACCGCCCTAGGCTCGCCGCTGGCCGTCATGAGGGTAGACCTGGAGTGCGCCTTTGACTCACTAGACCGCGGCTTCTTGGAGTCCCTGTTGACGTCCCTCCGTCTCCCGCCGGCCTTCAGGGCCTGGATTAACATCCTCTACGCCGGGGCGGACGCCACCATCCGGGCCGGAGGATTCTACACCGCCGCCTTCCCCCTCCTCAACGGCCTAAGACAGGGTTGCGCCGTGAGTGCCGCACTCTTCAGCATCGCCACGGGGCCGCGGCTACGTCGCCTGGAGTTGACCCTCGGCGTGGGCAATGTCATCGCCTACGCCGACGACATCGTCCTCCTATTCCATCGCGACGGAGACTTCGAACGGGTGGCGACCGTCTTCGAGGAGTACAAGCAGGCCTCCGGGGTTGGCGTGAACCTCCGGAAGAGCGCTGGCCTCTGGTGCGGCGCTTGGCGCAACCGCGGCGACTCCCCTCTCGGCGCCTCCTGGTCGACCACCTCCATCAGGATCCTCGGGCTCGACATCGCCCCCAGGAGCACCGTCGCCCACCGAGAGCAGCATCTCCTGGCCCTCCTGGAGACTGCGTGCCGCAGATGGACGCCCTTCACCCGCGGCCTCTCCCTCGTCGGACGAGCAAGAGCGGCGAACACGCTGGTGGGGTCCACGATCCAGCACCACCTGCATGGATACCTCCCATCACCCCCGACCATCGCCAAGCTGCAGGCCCGACTGGCGAGGTTCGTCTGGGGGCCAGACCACACGGCGTGGCTTCCCGCCAACGTCATGGCGAGGCCGGTCACCATCGGAGGCCTCGGCCTCCACGACCTCGCGACCCAGCTCCAGCTCGCCTGCGTCAAGGGGGTGCAGGTCGCGCTCCGCGGAGGCAGAAATGCTTTCAGCTGGCTGGTAGAAAGCGGTGAGGCCTGGATCCACCCTCCACCGGACGGCACCCGTCTCCAGCCCCGCCGTCTACGGCTGCTGAAGCTCTGGGAGGAGGCCTCCAACATCCTGAGCCTCAACCACCGGGCGCTGCCCACGGCTCAGCTGCTGGACCTCCCCATCATCGACGGCTGCCGGTTCCTCCGCCTTCCCGACCTCCTGGCCCCCGCCCGCTGGCGCGGAGCCTGAGTCCGGGATCTCATCGTGGAGGAAAATCTCATCGCCCGCCCAACGCGCTCGGCCCTGGCTGACGCCGCGGCCCTGGGCGCCTTCTGCCAGAGGCTGACCTCCAAGAACGCCGTGGGCTTCGGGGCGGAGTCAACGCCCTCATCTAGCTCCTTAGCTGCGGCCGTGGTGCTGCAGGGGACGGCTACGCCGTTCCTCAACGGCCTCACGACCCGCTCAGCCCGACGGGCTCTGGATCGTCCGCGCCTCGCCGCCACGCCCATCTCCAGATTCCTGGCGAGATGGACGCCCACCATCAATCCACCATCCAGGATCGACTGGGCCTCGCTGCGGCGCTGCGCCTACTCGGGCCACGAGGCCGACGCGGCCCTCAAGTTGGCCCTCCACGCCTTGCCCCATCCGGCCCATCCTGCCTCGGTCGGCCCCTCCTGTCCTGCCTGCGGGTCCATCGACCGCTCCCTCGGCCACCGTTACTGGTGCTGCCGTTCCATCAGGCCTCTCATCAGAGAGGCCTTCAACATCATAGGGCGGCCCCCTGACCTGCAGGCTTGAA
The DNA here is from genome assembly GCA_030710605.1 of Cordylochernes scorpioides. Taxonomy (NCBI): domain Eukaryota; kingdom Metazoa; phylum Arthropoda; class Arachnida; order Pseudoscorpiones; family Chernetidae; genus Cordylochernes; species Cordylochernes scorpioides. Next base: position 81,552,791 of record CP092886.1, on the reverse strand, counting down.
TCTTCGGCGGGTCCGGCCTTGAGGACGACGCCCTTTCCATCCTGGCGTCGGCAAAGTTGCGAATCTACCGCTACTTTGTCCAGGTTGGGCTCGGAGAAGCGGTGGAGGACCCGCTCATCGCCTGGTCCAGGACCCTCCAGCGCCGAGGTTTCCTATCTTCATCCCCCTTGTAAAATATGTAAATATTTCATTCATTCTTTATGTAATATATTTCTTTTTCTTCTCTTTCTCTCTCTCGTTGATAAATTGATGTAATATTGTCTAGAAGACAATAAAAAATTTTTAATTGTCAAAAAAAAAATTGTCAATTGTCACACACACACACACAACATACACTAAACATTTTACATGTTAATTGATATCACCGATTAAAACAATTTGGTTAAGTCTTGTATAGACTTTATGACGCAAAAGAGAAATCATTCTCTACATATCACCTTTTTGGATAAACGAGAATATTGTTCAATTTTCCACTACTTAACATTTATCTAATCATTATAATAATCTTTAATTATATTGTTATTTGTATAAAATCTTGAATAATTATTTTATTTTTTTATCTTTCAATTATATAATCAAATTTTTAATCCAACATGATTTTCAAAAAAAAAAAAAACTTTAATCAAATTTACTTTTATTTTTCATGATATTATTTCAATATTGCAAAACATCTAATTGTTTCAAAAATTATTTTTATTTTATTATTTATTATATCTTTTATATATTACATGTTTAATTTTGTCCACTTACACTTTTTGTACCCGCAATCATATTTCTATATTTCTATTCACTATATTTTATTTGTTTAAATACCTTTATTATCTGACAATGTTTATCATCCACTATCGGGCATACAACAATCGTTTTCAACAATCATATTCTTTAACCACACAATTCCCTAAACTTTATCATCACTATCTTTTCAGTCATTGCGTCACATCAACGTAGAAAAACGAAAGCACTGCTTGACAATTTATTTTTTGATTTCGTAATTCAACAAACTCTTTGAAAACACAGTTCCCCAGATTTACAAATCTCAACTTCTGGCCTGAACACGTTTCAAAAGTTTATTTCGATCATCCGCAGAGCAAATCACCAACGCAAGCACAAAGCGTTCACTTTTTTCAACTTTCAACTTTTTTTCAGCTCTAGCGGACCACAATCAACCTTTTGATTTCGAGTCAAGTCAGATCACCTACTGTCGCTATAATTCTACTTATCGCATGGCTCTATTTCACTCCTTTCCCAATCATATTAATAAGCAACTTTTCTTCAACAACTTTTAACACAATAATCCTAAAATTGTGACAAAACACTGTAACCCTTATATAGGATCGCAAGTGAAACATTGCAAAGGAAGACCCTCAAGTCTATAGCCTCGCTTTGCACATAGATCTAAGTATTTGGTTTACATGTGCACTTCTAACGATGGCATATTCTTCAACTACTAACCCTTTCCAACGCCCACCAATATTCTCTTAGAATGTGAATTTTTATGTCATCATTTTATTTTAATCATCATTTTTTTAATCAAACAAAAATGTCATTTTTTATCTCACTTTTATATATCCAAACAAATAATCTTGTTATAGCCCTTTTTAACCCTCACAGTTTAAATTAATTAAAAGAAATTTTAATTACTTACCCGTGTTAGAGAGGCTTTACCCGCCTAAACCCGGATAAACCCTTTCACTCCCGGGGCCCATCTATGGTAATTTAAGCCAACAAACCCATATTGTATATAACTTATGACAAGATTTTAATGTTGTATAATAGAAACACATCTGTAAATGATTATACGCATTATTGACATGTGTCTTTACATCATCATATGTAATGTAATTTGTACAAACTGAGGATAAATAAATAAACTCTGTAATAGATTAAGAGTTGAGCTAAGCAAGAGATAGAAGTCATAACGTCAAAATCGAGATAGCTTTAGAATTCCCACAACAAGGTCTAAAAATGGGCCAGACCACCGACACTCTTCACATCTGGTGGAGTGCAAAGCCCCCTCTCACATCTGGTGACATGCAAAGCCCCCTTTCTCAGAAACGGCCCCTCTCGCATAAGGCCCCCTTCTTAACCTATAAATACAGTCACTTTACAGTCACTTGACAGTTAGTTCACCTCAGCGCAAGCCCACGTCGGTTGTCACCAAGGTCCTCCTCATCCACCATGTAGTCAGTAAGAAATCTTCTATCTCTCCATCTTTCGCTCCTAGCTCAACTTTTATCTGTGCACAGAACTTTCTTAGTGCAACTGTGTCTTCATTTTTTGTGTGGACATTCCCAAGCTTTCCACTCTGCCTCGACCACGACTGCCTGTACTCTGTGAGAACTTTTAAAGGACTTACAAGGTGCAGAGAGGTACTGGAAAACTCCACATCCTGACTGTTCCTCTCGGTCAACACAGTATAGCGAGAGTCAACACTTCATCATCACAAAGTTAGTCGACAGGATTCTACAAGAGTCAACAGAACTTCAACTCATTACAGATAGTCGACAGGATTCTACAAGAGCTACCAGGACTTCAACTTATTTCATATATATATATATATATATATGTTATATAAAATATTATTTTATTTAAAATATATATCATAGATTCAAATATTGTAAAATAGACCGCCAGAGGTCATGCTTCCCCTATAAAACCTCGTTGTTGTTCTTCCCCGATGGCCGTTTCTATCTACTCATTTGTCAACGCTTCGACGCTCTCCCGCCATGGATTTTTGCAAGAAGAAGAATAAGAAAGCCAACAAGCCCTCTCAACCCTCGGTTGACATCGCGGCTCTTGTTGAAGAGGACAACATGGTCATCTCCCGCCACTACCAAATCCTGCAATCCCTCGGCTAGCCCTCCCTAGCAGCTCTTCACCTGGACCTTGTTCGCTTCATTGAGCAGCGAACGGAAATAATCAAGTGCCTAGTTAGGGATGTGAAGAACCTCACGGGCACCGTAAATGACTTCATGGAGCTGGATGAAATCATGGATGCCTAGATGCCCAAGAAAACCTGCCAGACCACTCAAACTGGCCCTGCTCCCACCTGCAAGGACTCTAGCGCTCAGACCGAGCTCATCAAGCCTGCCACCCCCGTTCCAGCTGCTGTCCCTGTGGCAGCACCTGCTCCCAAGAAGCCAGATCCTGCTCTAACCAAGAGGAAGCAGTCAGAGGCGTCAAACCCGCCCGCTAAGAGGACCAAACCACTGGTTCCAGCAAAGCCTGAATCTTCCCGCGCCCTCAAGCCTGCCGTTGCCAAAGGCACTCTCAATGGGGAGAAATCTGCGGCCCACATCGTGGTTATTGTAGATAACCCGCAGGCTGACCCACGGGACATCCTCAAAGCTGTCCGTGCTGCCCACACTCTGCCCCAAGGCGTCTGGGCGTCCCTGCGCACCAGGGGAAAACTGGTGCTGCACTCCAACACTCCAGAGGCCATTCCTGCCGTCAGCTCTGCCCTGGACAACAAGCTCCAAGGCCTGAAAGTCCGGGAACCGAGGCAATTCCTCCCAAGAATATGTGTCTTCAACGTTGAAGCGGAAACCGCGGATGAGGACATTGTCCAGGCGTTCCTGTCCACCGATGCCCTCAGCCAGCTTTCTGGAGACAAGTCTCTCCGAGTGGCACACAGATCTCCAACCAGAAATGGAACCTGCACGGCCTTTATTGAGCTGGACTTGGCTTTCTACAAGGCCATTGGAAGACGCCGCAGGATCATTGTGGACCAAGTGATCCTGAACTACGAGGAGTCTGTCCGCGTCCGCGTCTGCTACCGCTGCTGTGGCTACGGCCACAACGCCGATAGGTGCACCAAGGCTACGGTCACCTGCTTCCACTGCACTTCTAGTGACCACCAAGGCCGAAGCTGTCCAACTCTCGCCAACCCGCGCACGGCCAAGTGCGCCAACTGCTCAGCCAAGGGCCTCTCTGCCGACCACGAGGCAAGATCAATGTCTTGCCCAACTGCGAGAGCTAGAGCTGCAAAGTTCTAGTCCTCCCGCCTTTTCCTGCCTCCTGACCTCCGCGGACCCAATCCGGCCTAACCTGCCTCTTCCCTAACGGTGATCCTGTCCCTAGCCTCCCCAGCCTGGTCATAGTGCTTTTATATATTCTGCTTTACGCGGCCGTTAGGGCTAAAAAATAATTTATTTTGGTTATCAGCCCCATAAATAAAAGATATTTTCTCTTCCCCGATGGCCGGCTCAAAACCTTTGTACATTATGTAAATAATATTTTTGTTTTCCTTATTCTACTCGCCTTAAGCCAGGCATTACTTTTATCAAATTATGTTCTTTTATATATATATTCCTTAGCTCAAATAAATAAATCTCTCTCAATATGTGTTTTTATAACATACACTGTATATAACTCTAAAATATAAAAAACTAGCCGAATGACCCGGGCAACGCCCGGGTTTTACCCGATTAAATTTTTTATTCAAATACTATTCGTTACAATTATAAATTGGAGCCGTGGATGTCATTCTTGTGAAACGTCCCGCTCCAAACTCAAACTTTACATGTACATTAGGTCAGCTGGTATTACCCCCCATTTTCACCGCTAGAGGCGCGAGCGAAAGAGCAAATTTGCAAAAAACACGACGGATATTCGGGATAGAGACCTGAAATTTTCACTAAGAGTTTTTCCAGATTCTACTTTATATACTGTTAAAATTTCAGTCAGATTAGTTACGTATTGTGGACGTGTATAGTTGACAAACATGCATACATACGCTGACTTTTATATAGATAGGGATAATAATATAAATGAGTTTTTAAAATATTGTAAAAAAAAATGCATCGGCCGGGAATCGAACACGGGCCGCCCGCGTGGCAGGCGAGCATTCTACCACTGAACCACCGATGATTATAAAAATGGCCATATTTGGGTATATATTCCATTCACAAAAGCAAACGGTGACAGAATTGATTTATAATTGCTTGATGACTCTGATACTTGTATATTCTAAAAGTTTATTATTCGTTTTAAATGTTAGGCTTTGAATGGCTTGTAGGTTAGTGTATATATTCAATTATAATTTTCCGATTGTATTTTTCAGTATTTTTGGTGTAGAGAGTAGTAGCAAACATTAACTTATTTTTAGAAGAATAGATATAGTAATTTAAGTATCCAATTCCGTAAAAATACAAATTTCAAATTTCTCATGGGGATCACATAGATATTGATTATGATATTAATTCAATTTCAGTAAAATCATCATAGCTTTGATGAATTCAAAATATGTCCTGTTTCGTCTGGAGTGGAAGTTTGAAAATATTGTTGTTTTAAAAGTTAATATTTTTATTTTATTTTTCAAAATAGAATTATCATTCTTAACTAGCCGAATGAACGGACAATACCCGGTATTTATTCAAGTGCATATCTATGAAATGAAATGGTGTTTTTATATCATTAAAATTCAAGATACACTGGCCACAAAGAATAAATTGCATCACCTAAAAATACTTAAGTATATTTTTTGAAATTTGGTGAGATATATAACGCTAAGGTGGAAAATAATTGACAAATATTCCGAAAAATGGGATGTAAATTTATTGAGATGCAAAACCTTTACCAATATTTAGTGTGTTCTCCTTTTCCATGCGTAGTATATAGCCTGGTGAGGTTTTTGGTAGATTTAACAATCGCCGTAGAAAATTATCCTGGATCTGATCTGAATTTTTTATTTTTTTTTGATCGGCTGCCCGAATTAGAGCAGCGTACATCAGTGTAGAGAGAACAATCGAATCCAATAATTTAATTGCTGACCCGAATGAATTCATATTTGATTTCTCTAAAATTTTCCACACCGCGCCAGTAGCCGCTAGCACTTTGCCTTTAAAGTGCGCAGCGACATAGCTAAACGAGTTTGTTATCGTGAGAGGATAGCCAAGATAAAGATATTTCGACACCTCAGTCAATGGTTGATTTCCCCAAAACCATTTGTCAGATCGTGGAGGGCGGCCGCCATTTCGGAAAACCATTATCTTGAACTTAGCCTCGTTCAGGGTTGAATAATTTGCATCAAAGTAAGTCTTCAGCCTATTGATATTTTCCTGTAAATTTACCTTCGATTCACCTATAAAGACTATATCATCCGCATATAGCAGGAGATGTATAGTTCCAAAGTTGGGTAGATATACGCCCGGTGGGTTAGATTCGTTAAAAATTTTGATTAAATCCGTTACGAAAAGTATGAACAGATAAGGTGATAAGGGTTCCCCTTGCATCACTCCTGAGCTGATTTTAATAGGTTCAGTAAATTGACCATTCCATCTCACCATCGCAGTCATTTGTTCATAGTAGTTTTATTAGGTCTATAAAGCGGGTGCTCAGGCCTAGTTTTAACAACAAAAGTGAATGAGGAACGGTGTCAAAGGCCTTTTTTAAATCGACAAAAAAAGTGTAAAATATCTCCTTTTGTGTCTGAGTGTCAGCTGCATCATAGAAACCAGGGTAAATATTTGGTATTGGCAAGAGTAACCATTTCTGAATCCGGCTTGGTTCTCTGGTATGATTGAGTTGTTTTCGATTCAATTATTTAATCTAATTTTTACAAATAATGATACACTAGACGGGTATATTAAAAAAAATACTCCTTCGTGATTAAACAAGGCAATTTTTATGTACTTTTATTCTAGTTGCGGTTGTAGAATTTGATCACATACATGCCTTAATGATCTTATTAGGTATGCAAATTATGCAAAAATATGGAAATGAAACACGATATGATTATGACAGTACTAATGGGAAATTAATTGGAATCCTCATATCTAACTAATTAGAGTTATAATGATATTCTAACGTAGTGTAATGGATGACTAAATAGACCACAATGATAAAGCAGAATATATTTTATTTATTACGTCAGAGACCAAGACTAGGCAACTACAATTTTAAAAAAAACTAACAAATTATTTACAGCTAGAGATATATAGAGAGATATTTAAAACCCAGGCTCCTGGAGCGCAGAGCTAGTTATATCATGCTGTGTATTTTCATTGATTAATTAAATAATAGTGTCATAAAATTATTTCTACGCCACAATATAATTATAATTAAAATCATTTGTTAAAGCAAAATTCGCCTGGCAAACATTCACTGGAGGAAGAAATCGGGCGAAGCTGGGTTATTTAGAGTCACTATATAATAATTATTTTTTATAATTTTATAACTCTAAAATATGAGTAATGTTTTGTTTAAGGTTTAATTTTTGTGTTTGAATAGCTAATATGTTGCTATATATATATTCAGCTACCTAGATGCAAAGGTTTTCGATAGTATACATTCAGCAGTTTTATTGGCGAAAAATTACAAACCTCAATCCATCACGATAAGAATAAATTCAGTAGGGAGTGGATGTTTGACCAAAAATATTGTTTAGCAAATTTTCGTTAAGAAACTTTTACTCGAGTAAAAACCAGGCGGATCAGAGTACATTCGCTAGTTACACATTATTCAATAAAATATATGGGCTTATATTACCAATTTTATTTAATTATAATACCAAATTTCAACTCAAATGGAATAGTTCATCATAATATTAAGGACAAACATTCCTAACGTTTTCTATAAATACCTACAGTAACCTACAGTTAAAGTATAACTACAATTTCAATCCTTATAACCCATGTTTAATCAATATTTGATATCTAATCAAGGTTTAGTTGATTTATGTTGCACTAGATGGCGCTCTGCCATCTGAAAAGCACATGGGCTCCTGGTCAGGATATGTCTTTTTATTTTTAATATCAACACCTGACTTTTTTATTTTTAATTTTTTTAAACTTGTTAACCGTATTTACGCAAGGTTTCTCGAGAAGCCTCTGGGACCAAAAATATTTTTCGTGGCAGCGGTACAGCATGCTTCACGCTGACGAGCGCCAACAGCGCTAAACGTGTTCGTGGATAGCTTATCCCGATTTATCAAGAATTGGGTTGGCCAAATATCAGGGAACAGGCTAAATCAATGTTTAGTTGAATTCTGTTCCACTAGATGGCGCTCTGCCATCTGAAACGCATATATGCTCCTGGTCAGGATATTTCTTTTTTATTTTTAATATACATATATGTAGATGCAAATTTTGCTCTCCCGTCAAAAAAAGCGCCAAAACTAGACTCCATCTATTGACCGTCGCCTCAAAATAGCGGCTTCGGCTTTGGCACCGGCCTGATTAATCAAGAATCGGTATTTGGCCAATTCTGGAATAACTAGAAAGCAACAGAATAGTTTATATTTATTCCGATAGATGGCGCAAGCCATCAGCAACTTTCATTTGCACGATAAAGAGATGCCTATTTCTTAATATAGTCATATAATTTCATATATATTTAAAAAATAAATAAAACAATAGAAATTATATGGAACATGCCTAAATCAACGTCTTGTGACTCAATTGTGTCAATTGTGACTCATGGGTTTGCTAGCATACTTTCCGCGAGGCGAGTTATCCAAAAAAAGGTTAGTAGCACGGCTTGAAAAGCTGAGCAATCGGGATGAAGGCTGCGGAGTATGGTTGGCCTTGTGAAATAACGATAATTGCAGCACCAACTCCTACTTTGGATTTTGGTCCATCAAAAGGTATTACAGGGGAAATGACCTTTTCGTAATCTAGGCCTAAGGTTATTGGGCGTCGGAAAGGGTGGTATAGAAGAGCAGCTGGATCAGGCTGAAATTCGAACTTAACCTCCTTAACCACCTTGAAGTAAGTTATTCTATCTTTTATTATGATACAAGCGGAGGGCTACAATGTATAAAGCGGAGGTCTACAAGTTATGGAAATGGCTGAGATAGTGGGAGTGCAGGGGCCACCTTGCACTATGCGACTCGCGAAGAGAAACTGCAGACTCTGGAGATGACAGATGCCATCTCTAGAAGAAGCGCGACTGCCCAAGGCAGAGACCCCATAGAGGCAGGCCGGGACCATCACTGCTTTGAGTTTTCAGCCACAAATGACAGACCAAATTTTCTCCGGATGGCATTTGTGAGACGGGTAATTATGCAGCGGGTCCGGGACAAATTTTCTTAAGATAGGAGCGTTTGAATAAATTCGCCTCCCAAAATGGTGATGTGCTGGGCAATAGTGATAGGTTGGCCGAGAATCTTTAAATAAAGATCTGGGTTGAGGCGAAACTGGAAGATGCAGGTCTTTGTCTTCTGCTAGGTTTAATCTAATGACCATTATCAACAGCCAAGCAGTAATATTATCCAGAAATGGATGATGGATTTGACATGCAAACAACCACGAACCTACATATGCGGGTGAAGTTGTCGGCAAAAGCCACCAGCCACCTGATTTGAGAGAGTAGGAATAGTACACGAGCGACCACATTCCAAACCCAGAGCCTTGAGGTGTTCCTAGTTAAGAATGGTTGAGATTTGAATGACCGCGCGGAATACGAGACTTCTCTGTCTTCAAGCAAACTTTGCACAAGGCAAACAAGCGAATCTGGGCATATTAGGCGATCTAGGCTTTGGACTATAGCCGGTCTCCATATGGTATCGAAAGCCTTTGCTGATGTCGACACTTATTTCCAGAGTCTTCCTCCAATGTGACTGTTTGCTGTCAATTAACTTTGTGATTTTATCCAGTTAATTTTCGGCCGAACGCCCATGGGCAAAACCGTATTTTCAGAAAACCAGCCGTGTCTATCTGCCAGTCATTGGAGTCTGGCGAGAAAATGAATCTTTCAAACAATTTTTCCAAGTTGTTTGAAAGTGTAACGGGCCTGTTTTATCTAGCTGGTTTGGGGCTCTGCTAGATGTTGTATGGATAAAAACGAGTCGGTCCATTTTCCAGTAGCGAGGAAAGTGACTAATTTTAATACACTTGTAAAATAATTTGGACAGTGTAGTGAATGCAATGTAGGTCTACCTAGAACCAGACATAGTTTTTTTTGCCTATCCCTAGTACACGTAGCACAGGCGATGATAATCATGGTGGGTAGAAGAAGGCGACTGCTTTTTATTGTAAATGCACCACATGTCTACACATGTGAAAAGCAGTTCGACTTTGCACTTACAAATGTGGCAGAGCCCCGTTTGGTTACTTGCACTCGCTAGTGGGGTTGGACTTTTGCAAGAATCGGGGGCCATCAATAGAGTACCAAGCCCACATTTGAACCTGGGGTCTTCACCCAACAGTAGATGGCTCTGGAGATTCCCCACGGCTGGAAGTCTGGTTCTTCGATGTAGGTAGAGCACAAATTTTCGGTGGGTGCGATCGATTGTCTGGTGCAAGGAAATGCTCTTAGACTGCGTTGCTTGTTTCCTCTGGAGTGAAGGGGAAGCCATTATTTTGCTGGAGGAGAGGAGGACCCCTGTGGGGTTTACGGCCCTGTGCTAAGAAACGGTGTATAGCGCCCCATACAGTGGCTGAAACTTCGTTACAGATGTTTAGCCAATATTTACGCTTGGCTTTCCGTTATTTGCTACTTTGAATCGGTTGTGACATGTTTGTTAGAGGCCACAAAATAAATTCCGAACTGGACACAGGGTACTCTGTGAGCAATGACGGAGAGATAGGACAAGTCTTCTCAGACCGCTATATTCAGGAGTTCACCATGGTTTTGAAAGTGTTAGACTGTTGGACCGTCTCAACATGGAGGCGTCACAGGCACCTTGAAGGACGAACGTGAGGAGCAAGACTAAGCTGTCAATCTCTTCAGGAGTGGACGCATCTTTGAGGAAGGAAAGCCACACACTACTGTATGCAGCGATGATTCAAGGAAAGAGGCCATTGTGTCTCATTTGCACGAGGATTCCTCCAATGTGTTACTCAGTAAATTTTTAAAATATCTGAGAAAACAGAGATAATGGGATGTGGTCCGTGAATGCGAACTCACCCACTGGAAGAATATTAAACCACGTAAAATGCTTGTGGAGATCGCTAAGGTGGGGATAATTCGGAATATTTTCTCAATGTGAATCAAGTCTGGCGTTAATACGCCAGCATTGAGCTTTGGTGTTCATGCCTATGATCAGAGAAAACGGAAACCTGCTGTTGAAGGACTGATGTTGATTAGTGCGTGCTACTATACCTGAAGATATATAGGAACCAGGGGTATAGAACGTTTAAAAATCTGACGAGGGCCAGTTGAAATGAGAAGTTGCTTCTGTAAGTTTCAAAATGTCTAAGATGGCAGAAGGAGACTCGTGGGCATTAGTTTGAGGCATACTTGTCTAAACATTATTTTTGGACTGCGTTATTTTCCCCTTTACAAATGGTAATATGGATGATGTAGACAGGAGTTTGATGGCAAAACCATTCCTTTCGCTGCAGCAGCAGAAGTGCATCTTACTTGCTTGGACAGTGCACTGTTTCCCTTCGTGCTAGGAAGAGCCGCATTTGTATCAAGTAGGTGTGGCTGCTATGCAGTTGGGGGTCTGTGTCCAAATCCGCAGCAGAGGAAACACTTTCGCAGTGTGTGGCTCCGTTCAAACTTGATCATCAGACCAGCTATGTGAATACGCTCGTGTTGGCAACAGGGTTTCCGCCTCTTGGTCGTCTACACTCACGAATGTTGTTGCTGCACCTTGGGTATTGTTTCTTGAGCGGTGGACCACTTTTATCGTGCGTTGACTAGGGAGGTTTGGATTAGATGACATAGTTGGACGAGAGATCCGCGCAATCTCCTCATTCGATGCCTCATTGTCTACTCCAAAGAGATAATACCTGGGTAAAATGATAGGGCGCTCGTGACATTTCAGATTTGAGTGAGAGTTGCTAATTTTTAAGTAGGGTTTGGCAACCTTTTCAGTACTTGTGTGCAGTATAACTTTGCCACCGACTTTGGTTGACGTCACAACTTCTTGGAGGCTGAGAACGTTGGGTGAATCTTTTGGATCTCTATGAGAATCACTCGTGGGTTGGCCGTTATATTTGTGGATCTGACTACCACGAGCGATCTAAAGGTTGATGAAAGATTTTAAAAAAGAGGTATTTATTGCGGTTTTTTTTTTGTGGCACCTTGTTTCTTATGCTTAGCTAACTTTGACTTGCAACAACGGAGGCAAAAGATAATATAGTTTGGGAGGTAAATACAGTAGACTGGGGATATCCTAGACTACCTCCATTAAAGACATCTTACAGGAGCAAAGTCCGCCTTTTGAGCAAGCGTCAAAAATACAAAGTACGGTTAAAAAGTAATCAAGCTTTTTAAAAATCAAGAGTTAATATCAAATACTAGAAAATGGTATTTATTTTAGAATAAAGCCTAAACAACAAATAAGACTGGAAACACTGGTAAAATAGTTCATGCGTAAATCTCATTGTAGGAAGATAAAGGTTCTTTGTTTATATCGCGCGCGTCGGAAGTTGTAATATCGGATTTTGAACAAAAATAGCTAATATAAAAAAATGAACTAAAAATAAATATTTTACTGAGACATTAAAATTGTTGAAAAGGAAGCGTATGGAGATGAAACAAAATTCAAAAAAAAAAAAAAACCTCAAGTACATTTCTGGTACAATAGATTCAAAACTGGCCATCAGAGTATCGAGGGTGATCCAGGGTCAGGGCACCCCTCAACTTCGACGACAGAGCACAACATCCAGCAGATTAATGAGATAATTTATGTTGATAGAAAACTAACTATTGAAACGATAGCGGAAATAGTAGGAATTTCATATGGTAGCTACCAAAGCATTGTTCATGAACATTTGAGATTAAAAAAACTTTGTAGTTACTTTGTTCCACGACATCTATAAACGTAAAACAAAAATATAACAGATTAGAAATTTGTGTAGTGATTTAATTGGAAGTGCGCTTGATAACCGAGATTTTTAAAAACAATAATAACCGGAGATGAAACTTGGTGCTATCTTTATGATCCACAAACAAAGAAACAATCACTTGAATGGCATACTCATAGTTCTCCTAGAAAAAAATAGTTCCTTTTGACCGATCAAAAGGAAAAATGATGCTTATTATATTTTACTACCAAGGAGTTGTACATTATGCGTTTTTTTCCAGAGGAAATTTCTATCAATAAAAAAATGCATACAAATAAATACTCGTGAGCCTTAGAGATTCAATACGAAGGAAAATAAACCAGCTCTTTCAGTTACAAGTTGTTTCATGTCAACGCCCCTGTCCATAAAGTCACCTTGGTTATGGAGTATTTAGCTAAGCCACTCTGTGGCTGTTTTTATAACATCCTCCTTATTCTCCTGACCTCTCTCCCGACCGTAATTTCATTTATTTTTCTAAGCTCAAACTTTCGTCATCTAAAGAGGTTATTGAAAATGCAACGGCTGAAACAAACAAGCTCAGGAAAATGGACTATGAATCTGCTTTTTAAACAGCTTTTTGACTGCTATAAAAATATTCAGATAGTGGAAGGTCCTATTTTGATGAATGATCTAACCTTTTATTATTATTTTTTTAAAGTTCGGTTAATTTTTGATCGTACCTTGCATACTACTTCTTTGATGACGTATCTAGGATTGTGTCCAACATTATTAGGGCCTCTTAAAAGTTTGGCATTTTGGAATTACATTTGCTTGCTTTTAAGAATAACTGTCATAAATATTTGCATATGAAATTGATTTGATTTTTCAAAATAAATTTTCGTTGCAATTTTATTTTTAGATTTGTTTATTTACTCGCAAATTTCACTCTAAACCAGCTCCCTAGTGGCAGCTGTTGAATTTACATTAGCTTGCTTTAACTAATAAAGGTGTTCCAAAAATATAAATAAATGTGTTTCAAAATATATTTTTATAAATGTGCATGCAAAATATGAATAATTATTGGAAATATATATATATATATATATATATATATATGTAGAAATTAAAATAAAATGTCTTAAAACGCCTTTTACAAAAAAGGTAAGGGCTTAAATAACTACAGGTGCACTTTGCTTTGTTTTCAAGCTTTGTGTGAAGGCAGCCATATGGCTTTGTATTCTCGACAGCCTATATTCGAAATTAGTGCTGTTGTTTTTTTTTTATATTCTGTTTTTAATATTGTTTATTTAGAATGTTTATAATGTGTAGGCTTTAAATAATAATATACATATTGATATAACATAATTTAAAAAGTGAAAGATACCTCTCCAGGTACATAACCGATGTAAATTTTGGGTGGTAAATTGGAGTCCATATCCGAATCTAATCCCACAGGGGATGCATATAGCTGATAGTGTCGTCATCGAATTTAGTAGGCTATGTTCTATAGCTGATGGTAACCAAGTTGAAACAGCAGTGAAACATTCTGAAAGCCCAAACATTTCAGAATTTTTAGATAACTCGGTTTATAAATCTAAAAAAAGAGAGTTTTTTTTTAATTACACGGATATTTTAAATCAATAAAAGAAAGCAATTCAAGGACGTCACTGTTAAGCACCGAATTAACACTGGAGACCACCTACCGACCCAACAACGACCTTACCGAGTTGCATCAACAGAACGCCAAGTTATTCAGATTGAGAGATAAACAAAATAGAAAAACTTGAAATCATTCAGCCTTCTGAAAGTCCGTGGGCCTTACCTGTAGCCTTGATCAGAAAAAAAGGATGGCAGATGGAGATTATGCGTAAATTACCGCTGCCTGAACAAAATAACAGCAACAACAAAAAAAGGATACTACCCACTCCCTAGGATCGACGACACGTTAGACTTCTTACGGGGAGCTAGATTTTATTCTCCCATGGACCTCCAATCAGGGCACTGGCAAATCGACGTAGAATAATCGGACCGTGATAAGACAGCATTTATAACTCCAGATGGAGTTTATGATTTAAAGTGATATTATTTGGATCATTTAATGATGGAAAATCGAACGAATAATGGACAATCTTCTGAAAGGTCTTAACAGGGCTATTTGCTTGTGTTACATCGATCACAAAATCGTTTTTAGAAGACTTTAAAGAAAACCTAAGACGCCTTCAACTTGTATAAAATTCTCTTATAAGAAAGTCGGCTTATGTATTAATTCCAAGAAGTGCAAGTTTGGTGCAAAAACTATCACTATTCTTGGACATGAGATGAGTGAAAATGGAAATCGTCCCGATCCAGAAATATTTCAGCAGTCTGCGACTTCGCTACGCCAAGGTCATTAATTAATTAATTTATTATTATCAGACGCGATATCCCCACAAGGAATGCTTGCGTCAAGAAACAACACTAAATTCAGAGACTATTTTACATAAATAATCGATTAATCACAAGGTTTGAGTAGAAGTTTAAAGAAGAAAAGAAAGGAAAGGACATTAAAATCATGCTTGATTCCACATAGTTTATCAATTACGTTTTTTTTCAAACAAGAGAGAGAATCCTATAGATATATTTACAGAATTTTCTAAATTTAAAATGTGAGTCCTTACTATTTATAAACATAAAAAGATCCTTGTATAACAATGTTTTCTCAATTTCTGTAGTTATGGAAGATTGGACACTCAATAAGCAAGTGACTGGAATCCTGCCATCTCTCTCCACATAAACACCCTGGATCGTCTATAGCCCCTATTCGAAACAGAAAATCTCCGAAGTTTCCATGATTAGTAACGAATTGCACGTTGTAAAAGTCGGAGCGGAAATATTTTGGGATGCCTGAAGGGAAGAAGAGACGAAAGTGAACACTAGTATTAGAAAAAATAACTCTCATTCTTTTTCTTAAAAAAATCGTTCATTATTGAAGGAGAATGTGAAGTAAATTTTCGTTGGGCCTTTTCATTTAGTTGGTCCAATTTATATTTAATCAGTCTTGATTCGATAAAATCAGTCAGGAAAGGGATCTCTGCCAGACACTGTGGACACTATTTGGGGAAGATGTTTTAAACGATCTGATTGTTCAAAGAATAACTTGATATTGTATCGAATTTAATTTTTGTTTACAACTGTTGTTTATTTGGAAAAACCAAATTTCAGCTCCATATGTTAAAATAGGTCTAATAAGAGTCTTATACAAAATTAATCTTTTATTAGAGTTTATACCCCATATTTTGCCGCTGAGGGAAAAAAGGCAGATTTTTCATGCGATGTTCTTTATGCAAAATTTAATTATTGTGCTGGGTGAAATTTATTTTTGTTTTGGAACCTATGATTTGAGAATTTCATTCCCAAAATTTTGATTTCATTTGTAGGTTTCATGAAGGTTCTTTGAAATTCTAACTGTAACCTTTGGAAATTGTGAAAGTGAATCAAGTTCGTTTTTTTCTGGATTTATTTTAAACTTGTTTGAATGACACCATTGAGTAAAATAGTTTAGGGTGTTCACTAACTCAGTTTTTAGTCATTCTAAATCATAATGCCAATATATAATAGAGATGTCGTCCGTGTAGCAAATAATATCAGCGCTTGTGATTTAAAATATATTAAAATATCCTTCAGCGCAAGATGTTCCATAATAACGGTAAGGGTAGCCTACCCTGAGGACATTCGTTAGCAAGGTTTTTTGAGACAGTTTTGACACCGTATGACAGGCAAACTGTCCTTTTATTATTCAGATAGGATTGGATAATTTGAATCAAAGAGCTGGGAACGTCAAAATCCATTCTTTTTATTATAGCGGGCCACCATGCATTATCAAAAGCCCCTGATAAGTCTACCGCGATCAACGATGTCAGTTCTCTTTGCTTGTGTTCCAGAATAGTTTCAGTCAGTTATTTCACAGCAGTAGTTGTTTATTTATGCTTGGAGAAGCCATGTTGTCTAGAATTCATCAAATTGTTTTCATCATAAAAGGTAGTAAGCTTATTTTTAATTATATTTTCGAATATTTTTTTTAAATGTTTGATAGCATGGAAATTGCACTGTAGCTTTTACTAACACCATAACTAGTTTTATCTAATTTAAGAATGTTTTTACAAAATAATTTTTACAATAATCTGGGAAATATCCCAAACTTATACACTTCTTGAATATTTGATGGAGGAATATGAGAGGAAATCCTAGGATAGGCGGATTTTATCACATTATTGCTAATATTATCTGATCCAGGTGCT
The DNA here is from genome assembly GCA_030710605.1 of Cordylochernes scorpioides. Taxonomy (NCBI): domain Eukaryota; kingdom Metazoa; phylum Arthropoda; class Arachnida; order Pseudoscorpiones; family Chernetidae; genus Cordylochernes; species Cordylochernes scorpioides. The sequence goes on along the minus strand of CP092886.1, from coordinate 81,535,837 downwards.
TTCTTATCTTGCATTGATTCAATAAGCACTTCAATATCTATTAGGTTCATGATCACTTTGATTCTGTTATTGTAAATTGGTAAATAATTTCTAGTTGCCCTGTGAAGTTCCTCTTCTGAAGAAATAGCGTCGTCCGGTAAAAGATCGTTTAGTAAACTTTCCATTTTTGAAGTCCTAGTAAAATCTGGGGCGTTGTCTATCATTGGAATCCCTATTATGTTATACTAGCCGAATGACCCGGGCAACGCCCGTGTTTTACCCGATTGAATGTTATGTTTCAAATACTATTTGTTACAATTATAAATTGGCGCCTTAAATGTATGCATATATTAGTTAATAACTATAGCCTATGTGCTTTATCTGTCTATGTACTGTTGGCTTCCGTAGGCGTCTCTTACTGGGAAAAAGAAAGAGAGGATTCCATTTAGTTATTAACTAATATATTCATTTATTTAAGGAGCGACCCGCTCCAACACAATAGTTATAACAACCAAATAGCGAGTGGGGGGGGGGGGGCAAAGTCAAAAACAAAGTGTCTCGCGTAGTGGCGGCGCCATCGTAGCCACGTGATCGTAGCCAACCAATAGGAGAGCGCCATTCCAAAAAAAAGCAAACGGTGACAGAGATGAAGAATTGAAGAATGACGCATGAAGCTCGTAACTGTATATAGAATGATGCTTTTAAAGTCTTTAAAGTTTTATAAGTGTTCCCAAAAGGAATATTTGATTCATTTTTTTTCGAGAAAGAGTCTCAAGCTCTTTAATTTTCCCTTGTTAATAGCCTTATTATACTTGTTACAAGCAGATATTAAAATTCTTTCATGAATCATTTGCTTCGATAGAATATATTTCTTTTATGATTAAAATCACATTATTTTTTCAAGCTTATTCGCCCACCACTTGAATTTGATTTTGTTTTTGTTTATGGTTGATTTTAACTTGAGGGATGCATAAGCTGCTTCTCTCAAATATCTGTGAGTTTAGAAACAGCTATATCTACAATTTCGGGATTTTTTATTTGATTTGTTTCATCCATGAGGCTTAACATTTTGGGGGAGGAAAGTTTTCCATGAAATGCATTCTAGTTTGCGTCAGTTTCTCTGAATTTTCATGTTGATTTATATCCGTCCATATGGCTGTTGTCTTCACAACAATCTCATAGGTTATTGTCAAGTGATCGGAAGTTTCCGACATTTTGGATGTATTCCAGTTTTTTTTTATCGACTGATTGAATTTCTGTTGGAAATGGTGAGGTCAATCACGCTAGAATTACGACACGTTACAGTTTTAGTATTATGGACAAAAATATTATGGTGGTTCACTATTGAATGGAATTTGTGACCATTTGAGTTAGTCTTCCGATCATATCAGAAGGAATGCCTAGAGTTAAAATTCCCACAAAGCACAATCGGTTGAAGTTTGAAAGTTTCCAAAATATCCTCAATAAACTTTTTATTGGATTCTAAAAAAGAGTTGGGGAGAATGTAAATATTTGCTATAATAAAATTATACTTTGAGAAATGTATTGAGATTGTAGTACAAAATGAGTTGGTGAAGTGATCTATCTTATTGAATTTTAAAGTCATTAAAATAAATGAGAAGTTTACTTGGTCTTAATCCTACTACCGCCGCTTCATACCTAAGTATGCCCACGTAGTCCAACCCTTGAATGACCTTTTGAAGTAAGATTCAGCATTCCTTTGGAACCAAGAACAGCACCGTGCATTCGAGGCTCTCAAGTCAGCGTTAATATCCTAACCTGCACTTGGACATTTTGATTTCTCATCCCTAACTGAGATACACACTGATGCAAGCAACTATGGGATAGTAGAGCAGTCTAAGTGCAGGTCCAAAATGAAATTGGAAAAAGCCATTGCTTATGCATCTAGAACCTTAAATAAGGCCGAAAATATATTATTCAACTACAGTAAGCCTTGCTATCATTTAGGCTATTAATAATTTAAGCCATGTGTTTTTGGACAGCCGAGTTCACTATTGTCCCAAACCACCACTCTCGTGTGCTGGCTGACCAACCTTAAAGCAAGATGGGCACTTTGGCTGCAAGAAGTGATTTTTTTAAACCGACATTTCTAACGATTCAATAATCAAGCAGTTATTCTTTTATAACAATTATTTAGTATGAAGAGAAAAATTTAAACAACAACAACAAAAAAGGATATGATAACAAGGCAGGCAAAAACTAAATTGTGGCTCCCTCTCATAGTGGTTAAAAGAACTAGTAGTTGCCAGCTGCGCCTATTTGCTTAACGCTTTCACCTTTTCAATTTTGCTACTAGTTGATCGTCCGTTGAACATTTGAAAACTTGAAAAGGTATATTTTGCTGAAGTTCTCTTACAAAATGAAATTTGACATCAACGTGTTTTTCCTTTCATGGAATTCTGGAATTGAATCTATTTTTTTTTTTGTTCTCTGATTATCAATCACGATATAATTAGATTTAATGTCTTTTGGAATATATTCACTAATCACTAGTTTTTACCATGCAGCTTCCCTGAAAGCCATGCTTGCCGCGATGTAATCTGATTCCGTTGTAGAAAGGGCGACCACCGACTGCTTCTGACTTTCCAAGTGATTGCTCCTTCTACGAGTTAAAAAAACGTACCTTTAGTGCTCTTTCGAGGTCATTGTCTCCAGCGTATTCATCATTTAATATAATCCAATAAATTTAATATAATATTTTCTTATATAAAAAAATATTTGTACGTCCTGTGATTTACTTTTAAATACTTAAAAACTCTCCTAACTGCATTTTCCAGTAATTTTATTTGGAGTGGATATTGTTAGTGCATCATATTAGAGAAACTTTATATGCACACTTTAGTTTTATTAGAATATAAAGAAAACAAAATAATCAAATGGACAAAAAAAAGCTTGAGGGAGCGTATTTACATGATAAACAAAGCAGGCACAAAATCACATGATGATCTCCGCGACGGGGAGGGGTCACGTGTGTTTATCAGCCGCTACTCCAACATACTCCCTTCTCGGATCTAAATCGCTGGCCTTCAGCTCGTTGGATCCGATAATCATGGGGGATTCTTGTTAAAAGGGTTGGTGAGCAGATCAGCATGTTCCTCCCAGTTGGGATGTAATGCACTGATACATTACCGCCCTGGATTTTCTTGCGGATGAAATTGTACTTGATAACAATGTGTCTCGTCCTTGATCTGTCCACATAGTTATTGTTATGTGTGATTGCAGCTTAGTTATCACACTAAATAAGAGTTGGGTCTGCGACGGGATTACACACAAAAGTGAAAGGTAGCTTAAAAAATCATACAAACACACCACCATATGTGCTCCCAAATAGGTACCAAAAATCTGGAAAACGTAAATAATAAAAAATACGAAATGCTATAACAAAACTAGTACTTATATTTATTCCAGCGTTGAGGGGACGTACCGGCCTCCAAAGGAATGCACGGGGAGAGTAGAAAATCAGGAACACCAGTAAAAGGAAAGCGCTTTAAGTGCCTCAGAAAACTTAAAAAAAAAAAAAGCCCGCGCATATCCTTTGAATTCCTCGTATGTACAAAAATAGCCACATTTGTCCAATATGAAGGTGTGGAGATTAGTTCGCTTAATAAATAAACAAAATTCTTTGCACATTACTGATAAGCTCAAACTCTTCTTTATGTTTGTCAAATAATTTGACACATTCAATTGATTTATCAGGTCTTTCACCCATGTCATTTCTCTTCGGTCAATGTCATCTCATTCTTCTCCTTTTGTGCTTGTTTACAACCCTGTTCATCAGATGGTCAGGGTTTAGATCAATTCGCCCAAGAGGCATTTGGCAAAGTGCAGTTATCTACACTTTGTGCTTCTAATTATATCTAGTAAAGTCCTATTAAGGCGCTATGCAATGCCATTTTTTTGTTAGGTATACACTATTGTGCGTTCGTGAAATATGGCATGAGCCTTTATGAAAAATTTCCAAGGCTGTGAACAAAATTCTAGTCCATTTATTAATATCTCTTCGAATTTTATTCACGGAATTATTTGTTTGCTCCTCTACTTCAATCTTCCATTCCTTAAAATTTCTCAATACATCACTCTTATTTTAAACTCAAACGTATCTGGTGGCATCATTCACAATGCATACGACATAACGTGCACCTCCCCAATTTGACTCTCAATGGTCTCATTAGATCACAATGAACTATTTCCAATGGTGTTTTCTCCCTTTTAGGCGTTGTGCCAGAAATGGCTGTCTAGTTGATTTGCCAATCAAGCAATCATGGCATTTCCCGAAGAGAGAGAGGTTTCAACATTGTACAATAAACTCCTAACTGCTTGATTTTTGACTAAATAAAGAACGGTTTGCCAGTTTATTTGAACCAGTCTTTGATGCCATAGTTTTAGGATGAATAAATTATTAAGTAAATTAATTGAATAATCAGCATGAGGAGTAGTGGTAACCACATGAAGGCTACCTCTTCTCTCCGCTACAATTAGTAGGTTGTCATCACTATCATAAATAGTTTTTAGAACGGAAATAACTTCTGTTTTGATCACTCGTACTAACAATGTATCGGCAACAGTCATCTCATGAAGATAACCCAAATTTCCCATCAGTGTTGCGTAGGCAGTCCCTTTCCCTCTCGAAGGAATTACATTTCCTATCGATTTTGGTTACTTGCCCAAGAACTTCTTTACTGAGTATAGAAAATTATTTCTTATTTGGCGTCATATGGTGAGTTGCTCTAAAATATATTATTCAAGTGTCTTCTTGAATGGTGATGGATGTACCACATTGTCCCAGAAATACTTTAGCCTCTGTATGAGATTGCTCCTTTGGTGGTTTTCCACGAGATTCATGCATGTTTGCTTCAAACCTGTGGCATTCCTTGGAAAATTTCAAATTTTACCGCATCCAAAAAATATTTTGTTCTTTTTCCAGCTTTGATAATTATCCGATGTTCTTGGTTTCTCTGAGACTTCTGCTAATGAGGCACCATTTTCTCCGTTTGGTGAAACAATGTGTCGTTCAGCTCATGATAAAAGCTTCCGTTTCATTGTGTCGCAAATAAATTCTTCCTGTGACAAATTACACAAAGTGGAGACTATTATTCCCCATTCTTCTCGCATTCCACAAAGGATAATCATGGCTAAATATCCATTTTCAATTTTGATGCCTATACTTGTAACCTCACTCTTACAACAAAATTGATGCTTGCCAAATACGAGTCTATACTTGAAATAATGCTTCGTATATTTCTGTGAGCAGTGTTTTCGTCGTTGAGTTGAAAAATTAGAAATTTGCTATCCTTAGTTATATGAAAATTTCCAGTTCATCCCAATTTTCTTCTGGCGATTTCATATTTCTAACATACTGTTATTGTTCATCACCAATGGACAGGCAGATCTTCGCTAATGCTTTGTTTTGCCTTGTATTAAATCTTGTCAAAGCAGCTTGACCTGCTTTCTCGCCTGGATATATCGTTGACTATAGATAAAAACCCATCAAAATTAATTTATTTGATATGGCCATGTTTTGGACAATTGAGGATATCATCTTAAGGATATTTACTGATCTCTAAGAAATATTTATATTTCCAAGGCTATAGCAGACACGTAGAGTATCGTTTCTTTCTTCTGCGCCGAAAACAAGGCTTGGGCAAACAAAGTTTGATTAATCACTTGTTTGCATTAAGTCTCATAATTTTAATTGTTAGTAAAATGTATTAGAGAAACCATTATATGTAAACTTGAGTTTTATTAGAATATAAATGGAACAAAATAATTGAATGGGAAACAAAAGCAAAGCTTGTGCGAGCGTATTTACAAGCGATAAACAAATCAGGCACAAAATATCCCATGGTACTCTCCACGACGGAGGGAGAGGTGGGTAGTCGTGGGTCACGTGTTCATCGGCGGCTACTCCAGCAAAGGTGAACTAACTAAGCATATTAACAGCGAATAATATGTATGGACATGTGAAGACAGCGATAAACCTTTAACATGCTATCGCTTCTGCGTACCAAATATTTCCTATGTTTTGGCTTTCGTTTGTAATCCTTCAGACAACTTTACATTGCGATCGAAAGGGGTTTCTGAAGAATTACACGAAGGTATGTTGAATATTTCAAGTATACCTTTGTAAAATATTTTTTTGGGGAAAAATAGTCATTTATCTCTGTCTCTCTTAATTTCTAAGCTCAAAAATAGTTTTTATAGGGAGAGTGATCTCTTAAAGTGAGAATGTAAATATTGAGAGCCAAATCCTTTATCAAGTCTGGCGAAGTTCTCATCAAAAGAAGCCATCATCTACATAGAGACTCAAAGACCCATGAGTTTATAAACCAAGTTCTTATTTCTAAACTCTAACTCTTCAGGATTTTCCATGTAAATATTTTCTTCTAAATCCTCATAGATGAAAAGCTGTTTTAATGTCAAATTGCAATATTTCCATATCCATTATTGTAATTAGGGAAAGCATAAGATTCTTACTGATTCATATCGAATAAGAGAAGCAAAAGTCTCTTTATAGTGTCTGCCTGTTTTCTGGTTGTAACCTTTGGCTACAAGTCTAGCTCTTAGAATTTATCTTTGTTAGGAAGACCCACTTATAGCCTATAGTTTTTATCTAATTTAAAGCTCTGTTAACTCCCATTTTTTAAATGAAAGTTTTATTCTCTTCTTCAACAGCTTTTAGCAATTATTTTGTTTTCCCCAGCCATTGCCTCGTCATAACCAATTGGTTCTAGACTTTCTGCAATCCAAGCATTATCAAAATCACAAGGTACTGTCTTTCTAGATCTGAGATTATAATAATGAGGTGAATTTCTACACTATTCTGTTATAGAAAGATAGACTACTGTCTACTCTTGAGATTTATATAAAAATTCATAATTTATATAAATAAGTAGTCTATTTACCTTTTGATTATAAGTAATATTTTTATCCTTACAGTGTTACATTTCTTAAAAATTTCCATCCTTTTGTTACAAGATCCTAGAGACGATAAGTCTCTTTGAAGTATTTTAATAACTAACAAATATCATATTTTTATAGTTTACGATCTCATTTTGTTCCAAATTGTTTATATATACTATCATATTTATGCCTCTGAACCAAACGTTTTAAATTATATATGTATTAAATTAGGCTTCCTTCCACTTCAAATTTGAAGGAGAAAAATTATTATCTTCAGAAATGGTTAGGTTAAGAGTAAAAACAACTGTGTATACAGATTCTGTCCAAAGCTTTTTATTAAGTCATGGAGCAACTTAACCGTAAAATTGCTCTCAGGTCTCTTTCAGCGACGCCATTTTGTTGAGGAGTATAGGTACCGATCTTTCACAGGGAATACCTTTACTTTTAAATATTCAGAATAATATATTTGTTTCATATTAATATATTCTGTTTCACACACACACATATTAATATATTCTGTTTCATTATATATTTTCTAAGTATTTTAATAGATAAAAAATGTGATTTCTAATTAATGCATCATGTTCTTCAAAACGATTAAATACATTACATTTATTTTTCAAAAAGTAAACAAATGTTTATATTATGATGCATTAACGCGCCATCTGTTATGAAAATTCCAAACTATTATAGACGCGTATGATTATTTTTATTTATATACAATTGTTTGTCCACTACGATCATTCTTAAAAATTAGAAAGTAATAAGAGCTTCCTATTTTTTAAACTTGCGGTCCATAGATCTACATAAGTCTGAATGGATCAATTCACTGTGGGGGGGTAGAAAGTTCTGTGTTTGGGATTAATTGGGATGTCTAAAAGATTATAGTTGTGAGCCATGTTGAGAGGAGTAGGGGATTTTAGTCTTTGATTTGGGTCTCAATTTAGAATAAAATTTCCTGTAAGGTGTTCTTTTGGAGGTTTATCTTTTTGAATATCAATTTTGAGAAACAGTTTTTCTCCTTAGATGCAAGGGAAGAACGTTGGATTCAAGTTCAGCAATGTAATTTAGGCAGGATCTTCGAAGCCCCCCCGCTGATGATTTTAGTTGCCCTTGCTTGGATTCGGTCTATTCTGGATAAATTGCTTTTACTTTCATTGATCCAGCATATTCCAAAATGGTCTTACGAGTGCAAGGTATGTTGTGCGTAAGATATTGGCATTTGCACCCCAGTTAAAGCCTGATATTTTTAGGATTCTGACTCTATTTTTGGCTTTGTATATTATGGCGTCGATGTGTGCGTGTATGTTTTTTTTTTTTAAGGTGAGAGTAGGGTCAAGTGTGACATCAAGATATCTTGACGAATCTGAATATTTGATTATTAAGTTGTTCAATAAGATATTTGGCGTCCAGTGGCGAAGGTGGTTGTTAATGGTGAAGAGGACAATTCCAGATTTGCTGATGTTAATAGATAATTTCAGGCAGCCTCTATCTTCACGATATTCAGTTTCTGGGTTACCTTTTGCAGATTTTTCATAACCTTGTTCAGAGAGGTTGTTTTGGAGACCCAAATGATTATATCATCTGCGTAAAGGGCAATTTTAGCTGGTAGTTTGATGAGGGTGTGTATATTGTCACGGTAGTAATAACGAGTATAACAAAAGTTTAAGTAAAAATAATTTATTGATTAGAATACAAACTATTTCTAAATTTTATTTACAAGTAATGATATACAAGCATGGTAAGGGGTAATGACTATGCAAATATTTATGATGATATACAACAGAATATTTAAAATAATTATTCAGTGATATTGCCCCCTTCCTAGATGAACAGCGTCCCGCTGTAATTATCACTTGAACAGATCAGCTTGGTCCTCAGGATCATGGTAGGGTTTCATTCTCAGTACATGGACCAGGTCTCTTGTTTGGAGTCTCCTGGTTGGTTGGTCAACAGGTTCAACTTCGAAGGTCACGTCAGACAGTTTCCGAGTAACCCTGTATGACCCGAAGTACCTTTTCATAAGTTTTTCTGGGAGTCCCACATTTCTTATCGGGATGAAAATCCATACCAGGTCACCGACGTTGTAATCCATTGCTTCGTGCTTTGAATCATATCTGGCCTTGTTCTTGGGCTTTCAAGGTTTCTAATCTTGCTATCTGCCTAGTCTCTTCGACTCGCGAGGCAATCTTCTGACTGTATTCCTCTTGGAGGTCTTTATGCGGATTTGGGAAAAGAGTGTCTACAGTCGTTTCGGCTTCGCGTCCATGGATCAGTTTAAAAGGGGTAAAACCTGTCGTATCTTGTTTTGCGGTGTTGTAGGCGAAGGTCACGTAGGGCAGGATTACGTCCCAGTCTCTTTGCACGACGCCCACATACATTGCCAGCATGTTAGCTAATATTTTATTAAGTATTTCTGTTAATCCATTCGTCTGGGGATGATAGGCTGTTGTAAACCTATGTATGGAAGAGCACTGGTTAGTAAGTTTCGCTAACATCTTTGAATCAAATACTCGTCCAGGATCCGTAATGATTTCTCTGGGGGCTCCATGTTTGAGGACAATATCTTCCATCAAGAACTTGGCAAATTCTTTTGCTTCTGCTGTGGGTAAGGCCTTGGTAATAGCGAATCGGGTTAAATAGTCTGTACAGACTATGATCCACTTATTACCAGTATCAGACTTGGGAAATCTTCCAAGGAGGTCTATTCCAACTCTCTGAAAAGGGGAGGTTGCAGGAGGTATGGCCTTAAGTAGTCCGGGGGCATTTTGGGTTGATTGTTTCTTTCTTTGACACTCTTTACAATGAGCGACATACTTCCGTATGTCCCGGAGAAGTCCTGGCCAGAAATATTTGTTTTTAACTCTCTCATATGTCTTCGAAAATCCAAGATGACCTGCTGTGGGAGGGTCGTGTAAACTTTTGAGTAGTTCTAAGCGTAAGTGCTTGGGAATAACTAAAAGGTGCTGGTTTCCCAGGGGGTCGAAATTCTTTTTGTATAAGGTTCTTTTTAACATTTCATATCCTTTCGATTCGGCACCAAATCTTTAGGTTTCCTCTATTAATTTGCTAATTTTAGGGTATTTTCTTTGTTCAACCTCGAAGCACGTCATAGCAGTTATTGAGGGTATATCATCATCCTCATCATTGTATGCTTCTTCCGATTCAAGTTGGAGAGGATTTCGAGAAAGACATTCGGGATCTTGGTGTTTGCGTCCACTTTTATAAACAACCGCTACATTGTATTCTTGGAATTTTAAAACCCATCTTGCTAGTCTTTCTGTCGGGTCCTTCAGGTTAGATAACCAGAAAAGAGCGTGGTGGTCAGTGACAATGACAAACTCACGACCAAAAAGGTACGGTCGAAATTTGTTGATGGCCCATATTGCGGCCAAGCATTCTCTTTCCGTTGTTGAGTAATTCTTTTCGGCCTTAGATAAAGTTCTTGAAGCATAACCAACTGGCCGCTCTTTCTCATCGTTGATCTGTACGAGGACAGCTCCAATTCCATAACCTCTGGCGTCAGTATGAATCTCGGTTGGCAGTTGTTCTTCGAAATAGGCAAGAACAGGTTCAGACCTCAATGCTTTTTTCAAGGAATCAAAAGCATCCTGTTGGTCAGAGTTCCACGTGAATTTATTATATTTTTTGAGGACTTTGTGTAGAGGAGCAGCTTTCTCAGCAAATATTTCGATAAATCTACGATAATAGGAACATAGGCCAATGACGTTTCTCACATATGTTATAGATTTTGGAGTCGGAAACTTGGCGATAGCTTCAATCTTTTCTGGATCGGGATAAATACCTTTACTATCGACAAGGTGTCCAAACACTCTGATTCGTTTGGTTCCGAAAAGGCACTTTTTTGGGTTGAGGCGTAGCTCGACTTTGTCGAGACATTGTTGTATGATTTAAAGCCGCTGTAAATGTTTGTTGAACGATTTTGAATACACCACGATGTCATCTAAATAACAGAGGGCCATCATCCATTTCAGGCCTTTCAATATCTTGTCCATCATGCGCTCGAATGTTGCAGGGACATTGCACAGGCCAAAGGGCATGACTAGAAATTCGTAGAATCCCGCTCTAATTATCACTTGAACAGATCAGATTGGTCCTCAGGGTCATGGTAGGGTTTCATTCTCAGTACATGGACCAGGTCTCTTGTTTGACGTCTCCTGGTTGGTTGGTCCACAGGTTCAACTTCGAAGGTCACGTCATACAGTTTCCGAGTAACCCTCCCGGGGTAATAAAGGCAGTTTTTTCTCTAACTGCTTCGTCGACTTCTATTTGCCAATATCCTGAACGAAGGTCTATTGATGAATAAAATTTGGCTCCTTTCAAGGAGTTTGGTGTATCATCGATTCGGGGTAGTGGGTAAACGCCTTTTTTAGTAACTGTGTTTAGTCGTCTGTAATCCACACAGAAACGCAGTTACCATCCTTCTTCTTTACTAAAATAACCGGCGATGACCATGGACTTTCTGAATGAGGTATAATCCCGGCGTCAAGCATTTTGTCCACTTCCGTTTGGATTGCTTAGCGTTCTGTAGGGGAGACTCGATATGGTCTATGCTTAATGGGCTGATGGTTTCCAGTTTCAATTTTATGTTTAGTTACTGAAGTTTGTTTTACTGGCTCATTATTTTTATCAAATATTTTAACATATCGTTTTAAAATTGATAAGATTTGAGACTGCTGCTCTTCTGATAAATCATCACTAATTACATTTTGTAAAAATTTGAAGTCACTTTTATCAGCATGACTAGCATGATTCGGATTTTCACCTCCTTATTAAATTCAGAGCATTCTTAGATAGCCGTAAAGGTATTTTCTTCAACCCCTCGAATTTTTCCCAAGCACATTCACTTAGGGACTATTTGAGCTGTTGTGCTAGAATTTACGATCCAAAGTTTTCCTTTATTATGGGAAAGCCTGAATAATGCACAGGGAAGTGTTAACCCTTTCCCTATTAATACCTTTTTCGAAGGTTCAAATAGTACCTGATTTTGCCCATTAAGTTCTTCACTCATAACATTTATTAGTTTGGTAGATTCGGCTGGGATTACGACGCTTCTGCTAGCCACAACCTTTCCCATGGAAGCTGGTGAATTTAGTACATCTTTGGCCTCTTCCAATCTGATTTCGGCGCGTCCACAACAATCACGGCGTTTGATGCCTCTAGGAAATCCCATCTGAGGATAATACTTGGGTTACTATTAGGGAGGACAATAAACTCAAGCGGCTGTTCCAATCCATTGATGCTCAAGCTGATTGTGCATCGGCCGATCGATGTAACCTTCTTTCCATCATCAACTTTCAGAGTCATTCCGCTATCCTTGAACATGGTCTTTTTTAATTGTCGTCTTAATCCATCAGAGATAACTGAAAAGGAGAAACCTGAATCGACCAGAGCAGAAAATGCAATGTCATCAATGATGATTTAGACATAATTTTGTTGTAATTTAGTGGCTGTCGACGATGGAAGGCTTTTCAGACCCGCGGCTTCCCCCTCAAAAGAAGACGCGACGCTTAGTTTTTTTTTCTAGATTTGTAGCGGCGTGGGGATTGGCTTGTATGACGGCCTGGAGAAATGGACTAGCGTCTTGGGGATCTTCCTCTGTTTGGATACGGCAATTGTCTGCGGTAGATTTGGCTTCTTATGGCTTGGTGGTTACCCATTTGAGGTTCTTGGGGGCTTGGTGCATGTCCTTCGGGTCTCTGCGTCCATTGTCGGCGTTCTCTACAATATCGCTTAACATGGCCTGGGCGGCCGCAATCAAAATATATTGGGATGTTGTCATGCGTCCTCCATTCATCCGTTCTTCGTTGTGGTGGTCTTTGGTTATATATGGGTAGTTGGGTAGGGTACTGACGTCGTGGAACCTGGTTGAATGTACGTGTTTGGTTGGGGTACGACTGTCGTGGCGGAGGCCTTTGAATAGGCTTCGAAATTGCCGCTACGTTTTTTTTCAATCTCTTCTCGGATAATATATTCCAGAGAAGATGGTTCAGGGGTAGTTGACTCCGGATTTAGTGCGCGATGAACTTTTTCACGCACGATGCGTCGGATTAAGTCTTCCATTGATTCAGAGTCTGCTGAATCGATGGCGGCAACATTCGGTAGTCTGTCGAATACTACACGTTTATTTACACGTTTTTTATGTGAAGCCTCGATTTTTCGGCACCATTTGATGAACTCATCGATAGTTGCAATGTCTAAAATGATAATTGACTGATATATATCTCCTCCGATATTCCTTTCGTAAAGTGTGCAACAATTTAATTTTCCATCATAGCCGGGGATTCACTTCTCTGCACAGATGGAGAACATCTTGAATGTACGAATCACTGGTCTACTCCTTCCCCTGAGCTCGAGTTTTGAGTTTCTCTGAGAGCTGATCTTTTTGGGCGACATGATGTCCGAAATTCTGAGAAAACATTTTCACAAAAATATCTCATGAAGTAAGTTTCTCTTCAATATTTTCGTAACATATGTGCGCTGTTCCTTGGAGGAAAAAATAAACACTTGCGAGGCACATTGAATCATCCTATCAGTTGTAACGAGCGACGCGATGGTATTCTTTCAACCATTTTTCTGGATTCTGGTTGTGTTCTCCCGTAAAAATAGAAGGGTTTCTGAAAGGTTGAAAGTGGTACTCACCCATTTTTGTCTGTGTCTCTTGCTTTACCATAGCGATGTTTTCTTGAGGTTCTAGTCCTTGGAGTCTTCGGCTTCTTCTAACGGCTTGGGCGGCGAGGGGGTAATCCAGCTCCTCCACCAGTTGTCACGGTAGTGATAACGAGTATAACAAAAGTTTAAGTAAAAATAATGTATTGATTAGAATGCAAACTATTTCAAAATTTTATTTACAAGTAATAATATACAAGCATGGTAAGGGGTGATGACTATACAAATATTTATGATGATATACATCAGAATATTTAAAATAATTATTCAGTGACAATATCATTTAGGTAGATGTTGAAGAGAATAGGGCTTAGAATTTACCCTTGGGGTAGACCCTGGTAAATACGAGTAGTTTTTGATTTTTTGTTGTTGAAATTAACCTGCATGGTTCGCTTATATAGAAAGTTGCTGATCCAACTCAACGATCTTTCCTCTATCCCAAGCTTATCGAGTTTGAGGATTAAATTTTCCTTCCAGACTCTGTCGAAGGCTTGGGAAAGGTCGTTGAAGGTTGTTATAGATGATTGTGTTGGTTTAGGATGAAAGCTGTCCTGGATTTGTTGAACAAAGTAAAAGATTGAATCTTCTATGCTTTGATATTTTGAAAAATCTCTTTGATGAGGGTCTAGGTTGTTGAGGTTAAGATAAAAATTAGCCTCTCCATTGAGAATCATGTGCTCCATGATTTTGCAGGTAATAGAGGTCAAAGAAATAGGCCTGTAGTTGTTTGGGTGGTTCCAAACATCAGTTTGGAAAATTCATCTAAAAGCCTGTATATCATGGTTTCGGGCTGTGGCTTTTATCGGTAAGGGCCGGCTTAGATTTCATAACTCCGAGAGGAGTCAATAGGTCATTTTTGGAAAAAGGCTTAAATGTTTTATATTTCTTCATGATTGTAATTGGATTGTTTTTCTCAATCTCTAATTTGCATTAAACTGCTCAAAATGTAATAAAATTTAGTGGAAACTACGCGCGAGGTAAAAAACACGTGTTTTTTTTTGTGTGTGTGTGTCGTGTCTTTAGTATCACGACGTCGTTAGTAAAAATTATTTTATTGCCAGCAAAGCCAGGATAGCAAGAAATACTAATATAACTTGGTACTGAACTGAACCGCACTAACCCCCTTAAAATTCAAAATTCGCATAGCACCAGAAAAGCATAATCAATAACTATGCTAAATAATGCAACATGCAAATATACAAGTACAACAGCAGCATACTTGTACAACAGCGTTGAAGAACACTATAGGGATTAAAGGGTAGACTGGGAAGAAGAAAAATTGGAGGTCACTCAATATACAACAGGACAAGAACTGATATTACACGATATTGAAATCTTCAATGAACATTTTAAAAAATGTAAAGGGTAGGGTTATTATAGAAAGATGGGTATCGAAAAGAATAGGAAATAAAAAATATTTTTTTTAGAAATCATTCACGACAGAGAGAAAACAATTGCTAACTAAAATTAGTAGGATAGATATTATTTGTATAAACATATTTTATCCAGTATATTTACATAATACATGCAGTGATTTGAAAATATAACAATCATAGTTTCTATTTTGTATTTTGTAAATATAATAGTAAGCTTGTTTTTATTTAGATATTTTCTTTCATAATTTCGATTACTGATCTCTGTTTTGAGAGGTATTTTATTTTTGAACCTGATAAAACGAGAAGAATTTTCACTGTGATGACAATGAAAATAAATATTTTTCCTCTTGCCGAGTTGTCGCGATTCTATACTATATAGAAAATCACTTTATGGTGAAAATATTAGTAACTGCCTTTTTGAAATTTTTAGAGAGTTTCTTACATGCAAAGCAGGTAGATAATGAAGGGACAGCTGCATCCATTTTTAGCTGAGACCTTGATTAGGCCTTTTGAAAATTAAGTTGCATAGGAGGCCAAGGTGAATAGCCCTAAATGGACATGCGCCAGCCCTTGTAGGCGATTCCCCTGGCACCAAGAATGACAACACGCCCTGTGCCAGATATAGTGACTATATGGAACCTAGCCTGTATCATTTTACACTGAAGAGTGTATTGAAATAATTAAGTGAGCAAAATATATCGCATAATTTGAAAACCGTGCAGTATTTGTATCATATGCCTTTTGTTAAAAATAAATATATATACAAGATATGTCCCATAAGTTCCCGGACTGGGTCCATAATAAAATAAATATATGAAAAATGTAAATAAATTTGACTGTTTATTATAGAATAAAATATCTGGCAACACGGTGGTACCAATAACGAGGTGGTACGTGTGCGCGCGCCAAGGTAATTCTAATTTATTTGAAGATTACAACTAGCGCTGCGGCGATTTCACGATGGAACAAAAATTGAAGCAGAGGATTTGCATAGAATTTTGTGTGAAACTTCAAATATCAGCAACCGAAACTTTTGAAATGCTTAATAAAGCATTCCCCAATGACGCTCCAAAGAGAACAACTGTTTTTGAATGGCGTTCTAGATTTAAAGCTGGCAGAATTTCCATTTAAGATGATCCTCGTCAAGGACGCCAAAAATTTCAAAGGACTGATGAAAATGTGAAAAATTCACCGATTTGATAAAAGAAAATCCTCGAACCACTTTGCTGGATCCAGAGCAAGACACAGCCATCTCTAAAACAACGATTGGAAGGATCGTAACCGAAGATTTGAAGCACAAAAAAACTCCTGCAAAATTCATCCCAAGATTCCTCACTAATAAGCAAAAACTGTGTCGGCTTGCAACCTGTGAAGACATGTTGGAAATGACAAGAACGGATCCGGAATGGAAACACAAGCTAATCACAGGCGACAAGACATGGGTCTATGGCTTGACCCTGAAACCAAGCGTCAATCTGCCGAGTGGAGAAGTCAGGGTGAGCCTTGACCCAAAAATCCAAGATATTGAAATCCAGAAACAAGGTGTTGCTGGTCGCTTTTTTGGATAACAAGGGCATTGTTCATCAGGAGTATCTTCTTGCAGGCCAAACAGATATTAAGGAAATGTATTTGGGCATTCTTCGCCGTCTAAGGGAAGCGATTCGAAAAAAAAGGCCAGAAAAATGGACTAATGGTGACTGGATCCTACACAATGACAATGCCCGCCCTCACACAGCGCACTTGGTGACGAGTATTTTAGCGAAAAACGGGACACAAATCCTACCTCGACCACCCTATACCCCAGACATCGCACCAAATGACTTTTTCTTGTTCCCCAAACTTAAATCGGTTCTAAAAGGAAGACATTTTGACACCATGGATGACATAATAGAAAATTCGCTATTGGCATTGAAAAGCATTCCAAAAGAGGCCTATGAAAACAGTTTCGATAATTGGGAGAAACGATCGCGCTGGTGCGTTGAAGCAAGGGGGAAAATTACTTTGAAAAGTTTTAAGAAATTAAAAATATATATATCTTATCTTTTTTTTTTATGGACCCAGTCCGGGAACTTATGTGACATACCTTGTATATTATATAATCTAAAAACTCAAATATTCTTATATTTTAAAAAATATATATTTTATTTTTATTCATTGATAATTTTACTTTTGGTTATCATCGTTTTAGAATGACTCAGTTTTGTTGTAAATATGCGTAGTTAACATATCTATCTTTTTGTGTGTGAATCACTAATCTAGGAATAACTTTATAAATTGTATATAATGTGAAAATAACTAATGTATAATGTTTCCTCAAGTTGTCAAATTATTTGACAAACATAGCAGTTTTAATCTCAGTTATGCGGAAAGTATGTTGTTTATTTGTTAAGTGAACTGATCTCCCACGCCTTCTCATTGGACGAATGTGGCCATGTTTGTACATAAAAGAGGGTTGAAACGGAATGCGAGGAGTCGTGGAGTGGTGTTCGAGTGGAGACGCTTATAGCGTTCTTTGTGTGCTTGTTTGGTGATACTCCTAGCATACCTGTGAAACCGCGGTCCGCTCCTCATCAACGCTGCAAATAAAAGAAAAGTACTGTTTTTATTTTATTTAACAAATCGTGTTTTTTACCCCCTTTTTGTAGTTGGTGTTGTACTCTTGAGTGTACCTTTTTCTGTGTTTAAGTTACTCTTACTGTAGGCCCTAGTTTATTGTTTTTGTGTGATAACCCGTAATAGTAACTTTTGTCATTGGCGAGCCCTGCCAGGATTACTGGTGTTTGCACGTGTAAATTCCTGTAATTTTTACGTGCGTTTTTTTTCTCTGATTGAGTGGTTTATTATTATATATTTTTTTACTACATCATGTTTGTGAACTCTATGCTTAACTTGTCAGTGTTTAATGGGGTTGATCTCGATTCTTTCATTAGGGAAGTCGAGCTTAAAGCTCGAGTAGGCAAATGGGATTCTGAGGTCAAAGCACTGCTCATGTTCGAGGCTCTATCCACTGAAGTTAGGTTGAGCTTAGAGGAGATGGGTATCCGTAACGATAGCAGTTTCGAAAGTATTGTTAGTAAACTGAACATATTGTACCCTAAAAAGGCGCGTGGTATTAGGGAATGCCTTAAATTAATAGAAGGTCTTAAGCAGAGAGTTGGGGAAAGTCCTAGGGTTTTTAAAGGAAGATTCCTGGCCATTAGAGATAAAGTAGAGTACGAAATGTTCGAAATATTCCTCGAAAATGTGCTCGATAAGTATAAAGAGGCTATTGTTCGCAGTGAGGCTAAATCAATAGACAAAGCAGTCAGGGTCATGGCCACGGAGGATAGTGTAGAACACCGTTGCAGCTTTATGAAAGGGGTATGTTCAGTTGAAGGGGTTAACGAAATAAAAAGAATTAAGGGTGAGATGAAGATGCTTAGCTCCAGTGTAAACAGGATGAAGCACGAAAATGAGCAGTGTATTAAAGTCCTTAGAGGTGAGATAGAAAAACTGACTAAATTGTTGGGCGAAATCAATCTGAGTCCACCTGAGTGTAGATTAGGACATATAGCTATTGGTTGTTGCTCAAGACAGTCTTCTATGTTTGCCAACCGCAATACTCTTGACAATGCCGAGATAGTGAACATACGCTCATATGGCGGAGATCCGTATGGAAATCTGCCAATAGTTAAGGTGAATATTAACGGCAATATGTGGCACCTGTTATATGATACAGGAAGCCAAGTCAGTATTATTGATTCTGAAAAGTGCAAGGTCTTGAAGAAGAATTGGGACGATGCACTTAAAACTTTACGTATAGTGTCAGTGACAGGCCACGAGCAGACACTTACACGTGTTAAAACCTGTAGAGTTGGTAACGAAAACGGCAGCGAGCTGGGAGATATAAGGTTTTGGTTAATGTCACTCGGAGATAAGGCCTACGACGGGGTTATGGGAATCAATGATATAAGGAGATTCAATATCCCGTTGCCTCCAATACGGGAGCGGTGCAACATGATTTCCTTGAAACCAGAAGACCGAGATTATGTAGACCTTAGTAACGTTGCCAGTGTGCATAGACCGATGGTTTCAAGCTCCTTCGAGGAGAAATCAGTGAAGCGCATTGAAAACTAGGCTGTAAAGTTGCCACCTACTGAGTTTAACAGAAACTGTGAGTATAGCGCTGGGTCTGTTAATAGTTTTAGAACGCCTACTTGGGCTGAGAGGTTAAGGGTGATGCGGAAAGCAAAGGAAACTGTCAGACAGTTTATGTCAGGTAATTCTGTTAAAAGGCTTATGAATCCTAGGCCACCTTATTCCAGAAGTTTCGACAAAGGAGACCTGGTAATGCTAGCGGTTCCTAAGAATGAAGGTTACTATTACTACAACTTCTCCTGGCCTCTCAGTGTGGAAGCTAGGGTCTCCGATGTTAACTTCATAGTAACAGGGGTCACCATGAACGATGTGAAAGTTGTACATGTCAATAGGATGAAGGGTTTATAAATAGACGTTAAGAAGAGCTTTTAACTCTTGTACTTGAGAGAACTGAATGGAATTGGATCATTCGGTTCTCTTCAAGTGAGCGTCGGTCAGTTCCCTAATGTCTCTACCCAACATACCCAGCCGGTCCCAGATGAGAGCTTATTGGTCCCCCATTAAACTCTGTCTACTAAAGCATATTATATACGTGTGTGCTTGGTTATCACTCATGGTAACTCACGTAGTTTGCGCAGATTTTTCTTTTTTGAAGTTTATTTTGGGTGGAACAAGATGGAAGGCACTTTTATGGAACGACCCGGATGTTTACATCTCCTCTCTTTCGTTTTTTTTTTTTTTTTTGTAATTTTAAAACATGGCTCCCGTGAGTTTTTCCCACCTGACAGCGGGAGGTTTTCCTTACGGGACAATGGGAATGTTTGGGAGATTGGTTAGTTTCTTTTTTTTTTCTTTGGAAGGATACTTTTTGTCAAATTATTTGACAAACATAGCAGTTTTAATCTCAGTTATGCGGAAAGTATGTTGTTTATTTGTTAAGTGAACTGATCTCCCACGCCTTCTCATTGGACGAATGTGGCCATGTTTGTACATAAAAGCGGGTTGAAACGGAATGCGAGGAGTCGTGGAGTGTTGTTCGAGTGGAGACGCTTATAACGTTCTCTGTGTGCTTGTTTGGTGATACTCCTCGCATACCTGTGAAACCCCGGTCCGCTCCTCATCAACGCTGCAAATAAAAGATAAGTACTGTTCTTATTTTATTTAACAAATCGTGTTTTTTACCCCCTTTTTGTAGTTGGTGTTGTACTCTTGAGTGTACCTTTTTCTGTGTTTAAGTTACTCTTACTGTAGGCCCTAGTTTATTGTTTTTTGTGTGATAACCCGTAATAGTAACTTTTGTCAAAGTAATTGAAAATAAAAGCTACTTGACGGTGAATAATTATATTTTTCTTATCACGACTGCACCTTCAACCCTTTATCTTATCGATCTTTTGTCTTATCAACCCTTTCTCTTAACAACAAACAAATTATTCATTACATATATATATATAGAGAGAGAATAAAATATTTCTAAATTTTTCAGATAAGAAAAATAAAACTTTATTTTTTTATACTAATTTAAATATTTATCTTGTTTTTTACATATAACCATGAAAAACAGTAGTTAATTAAGAAAATTAACTGCGATTGAGAAATAATCGGAGAGCTAATTTGCGAGTTTTTCTTTTCAGTTATCCATCTTGCTGTGAATGAGACCTGAAGGTCTTTTCAACTAAAATAATCACGCGTAGTTACAGCGGCATTTTTCCGTTAAAGCGGACAGAGTAACTTGAGTCAAAAAGATGATTATCAGTGTGTTCTTTTTAGCTGTTGTCACATTTAGGAGGGGTTGTCTGGTTTTTTAATCATGTTGATGTGTGAAGTGGTTTTCACCGCCTTTTACGGACAGTAGTAATTGTCCGTATTCTAATTGTTAGTGGCTATAATTTTGGCATCTATGGCATTGTCCATTACCTTTTGGCGCCTTATATGCTCTAATTTTCCGTATTATTTCACAGATGAGAGTGACATTAAATATTTGTTCGTTCTGCGAGGTTTTTGGTAGAGTACCTGTAATAGTGGTGGTAACTCCGCTTTAGTGACCGCCTTATGAAGCCTAGCTAGTTTCAGTGGTTTAAACTCTAGGTTTACAAGTTCTTAGATTTCTAGTATTGTGATGAACTGTTCTAGTCTTTTTATTATAACCCTCATACTCTTGTCTTCGTCAAGGGTTCTGAGGTGGATTAGTGGTGTGTTCTGGTCTTGACATTATTATGGTCCCCATCTGCTGGCTTGTTTCAACTTCTATTGCATCTCTGGACTAGAGATTGTGGAAACAATAGGAGTGTCTCGGGTTATTTTTTTGTTAAAAAGTGGTTTGTTAGGACAGCAATAGGTGTAGCCTCTGGCTCTATATGTCTTCTCGGCACTTCAGTAGATTTTTATCTTTTATTTTTATAGTCTCTTAATAGTAATTATCGTTAAGAAAAATAATCAAAGTAATTAGCTGAGAAAATATGTTTTAACAGCTATGGAGTCTTTGTTGTTTTCAATTGAGGTCATTCAGGCAGATTCCAGATTGTGTCAATAGAAAGAGAAAATATCTTTATTTTTTACGGGGCTGCTAACCAAAATGAATGATTTTTTAGCCCCGATGGACGCATAAAGCGGAATATATACAAAGCATAGTTGGAGGGGCCTGGGGATGGGTGGCCAGGAATCATCGCCAGGTGAGGCCAGGAGAGCCGGGATGTAGAGGAGGACCGGGGGGGAGCAGGGTGGTGATCCGCGGAGTTCAGGGGGTGGCAGAGACGGGTTCAATGGTGTTGAAGTAGGCGTAGCAGGCAGACAAGCCGCAATGCACGATGTAAAGTATCAAGGTGCTGCACGCAACCAAGGCTGTTCAAAAAGGTTAGATTCCCCAGGCCAGGGAAAATAAAAGAAAGACAGCTGTTGTTTAAATAAGAATATTAGATAAAGCGAGAATGATTCAGCAACTGATGGGAAAAGATAGATTATTTTTTATTTTATTTATTTATTTATTTTATTATTTTTTTTTTTTTTGTAAAAATGAATATATTAAAGTTTTGGATAAGATTACTGGTGAGGGTACCAGTGCTAAGACGACCAACCAGAAAAGTACACCATGGATTGTATAGCGCGTTCAAATGGGTCGCTGCGTAAGTCGATTTCTCGAGCAGCCCGCGCCGTCGAATCGCCAAACCATTTGCCCTCTGTCCTTGGGTTACAGAGACAGCGTCAGGGGCGATCACATACGCAGGGCAGGTCGCGAAACCGATCTTAAACAGCGGCACAGGCCAGAGTTACGTCTACGAGCAGCCGCCAATGACCGGTGTTAACCATGAGGTGAGGAGTCCGAGTCACTCAGGTGATCGGAATCCTCCGCGCGGACGCGTGGCTTAAGTCTATCAGAGGCCTTTAGGAACTCCAGGCAGGCTCGCCAAGTGCTCCTGTTGAAAATAAAGTCTTTGAGTGACCGCGGAGTGTACCCTAATTCTTCTGCACAGGTGGAAAGAAGGGGGAATCTAAGGGCATCAAGGCTGCTGCACTCAAGCACGATGTGAGACAGAGTTTCTTCCCTGTCGGCGTCGCAGTAAGGGCAGGAAGGATCGTCAATGACGCCTATTCTGTGGGCGAAACTGTCCGTCCACGTGTGTCCCGTTAGCAGGCCTACCACAATGTGCTCGCTAGGGACGATGTACGCATACCTTTTGTCTAAAAGACTCATTGGAGTAAGGCCAAAGCGGGTGTGGATAGAAGGAGCTAGAGAGAGGAATCTGCTTTCCCATGCTTCACGCGCCCGGCCGTAGATTGCCGATTTTACAAACGACAAAGGAGCGAGTTTGTAACAGCTTGGGTCAGCAGACTCAGCACCCCGCTTTGCGAGTGTGTCCGCAATGTCATTACCCACGTTCCCACTGTGGCCCTTGATCCATTGTATGGTGCATCTGTTCCCATTGCGATTCAATCGCGAAATCAGTAGCAGAGCTCTGTCGATAAGTTAATTACCAGTCTTAGAGTTCAGAACTGACTTCACGACTGAGAGGTTGTCCAGGAAGAATCCTAAGGTTAGATGATTAGGTAAAGTGGTTGCGTTTTCAAGAGCCTTAACCAATCCAAGGGCTTCCGCCTGAAAGACAGAACAATGAGGGGACAGAACATGAGATTCACGTATTTCAGGTGCACAATCGAGACAAGAGAACCTGTACACGCCGGCGCCAACTCCATCTCTGGTTTTGGAACCATCTGTATAGTATGCCACGTGGAAGAAAAGAGCAGGAATATTACTGGGAGCGGAGTAATAGGGGGGGTAGGGGAGAGGATGTGGAAAGGGAGGAGGCTCGAGTGGAATTTCAGCGTCAATCAATCCATACTTTTTAAGGTATAGCTCAGTTTTAGCCAAGATTTCCAGATCGAGAGGAAGGACTCTGGAGAGGGAGATTAGAGCAGCGTTGCTGGTTGATCTGAAAGCTCTACAAGCTCTCACTAGGAAAGGTCTTTGAGCACTCAGTAGAACATTCAAGGAGCGTTGAGAAAGATTAGGAAACCAAACCGCCGAGGCATACGCAATGGCCGGAACAACTACTTGCAGATACAGAGTTCTCAAGGCGCGGTAACCAAAACCAAAGTTGAGATTAGCGGCTGCGGTCAAACGCGGCAACATGCCGCGGACCTTGGCGCAGACTTCAACTACGTGCTGGTATAAAGATAGACGTTGATCAAATCTCACTCCCAGCACCTTAATTGAGTCGCACCATTGGATTGGCCGTCCGTGGATAACCAGATCCCGGCGCGGTTCAGGCAGTCTCCCGTGTGGTCTGAGGAGAACCATAGCCTGGCACTTCACCAGGCTGAGTTCCAGTTTATGCAAACTGCACCACCTAGCGATCATATCTATGGTGTGTTGGGCCGCGGGAAGTAGACTAGGTCGGCATCCCGAGACCACCACGACCAGATCATCCGCGTAGGCTTGCGGGAAAACATTATTCCTGTAGTCCAGCGTGAGGAGTTCATCAAAGACAATATTCCAAAGGAATGGGCCGAGAACTGAACCCTGGGGACATCCTTTGGAAACTCGTCTCGACACAGTACAACCATTCATAGATAGTCTCACAACACGGTTACATAGAAACGAGTTTATCAGGTGATGTTTCTGGGACAGACGCTTTTGTGCAACGCTCTCAAGATACTGGAGTGGAGCACGTTGTCAAAAGCGCCTTTAACATAAAAAGAAAGAAGAAGACAAGATTTCCTATTTTTAATCGTCCGGGTTATAGTAGATTTTAGATTTAAGAGTACGGCTGTAGTAGATCTACAAGGCTTAAATCCGAACTGGTTTGGAGGCGCTTTACACATCCTATCGGCCATCCACGACAGCCTAGCAAGAATTAGACGCTCAAGGATCTTGCCCAAACCAGGCAGCATCGTGATTGGACGGTGTGATGCGAAAAAGTCCTCCCCACTTCGCTTGGGGACGAGAACGACGTCCCCCAGCTTCCATGTAGATGGAAAGTGGCCAGTGGTTAAACACATGTTGAAAATACTTAGAAAAAACGTCCGAAAATGTTTAACTAGTTCACGATAAGAAGAGGTGGCATGCCATCACTACCAGGAGAAGAAGATAAGTTTACCTTATCCGCTGTCAACAACAACTCGTTATCTGTAAACAAAGGGTCGTTATCAGATGACGATGCGATGACTTTGCTTAAATCTTTGTGTTCTAACATGGTATCGGGCGGGACGCGGCCGAAATAGTAATCTAATACGTGATTTAATGTGTCCCGCGGACCTTCAGTGAAGCCGCTACCAGCTGGGAGAGCTGAGAGGGGTTTGCGCTTAAAATTTCCCTTGATGAAACTGTAGATTCCACCCCAAGGGCTGATTTCGCAACGCGAGCAGGCTGCCCTCCATGCTTCTTTCTTAGCCAGTCTCCTCGCACGGCGATATCTTGCCTTCAGTCTTTTGTAAAAGACCTCCAGCACACCCTTAACGACACCGCGTGCCTTTATAAAGGCCCGCTGTGCCTTTTGAGTGGCTCTTTTGAGAGGATTCAAATCAGATTTCCACCAAGAGATGGACTTGAGGTATTTATCACTTCTGGGACGGGATGGAATGGTGTTTAGACGTGTGAAAAATCTCTTCGCCGAGTAAATTAATTACATCGTCGAGGGAGGATGAGTCACGCACATTTTCTAAAAAAAATATTAATATTTTCTATTTTTTGGCTGAAATGTTCAAAAACTCTATCCCAGTCAGCGCGACCAAAGCTGAAGTATATTTGGCTAAATTTGTTTAATTTAAATCTGGTGTTGTCCTGTGAAGAGGGAGCAAAATTGAGGTTAAAGACGAGGCGTTTATGGTCAGACAACTCCTGGTACTCAGGATGCCAATCGGTAACGCTATTTACAAGGCCAGCACTACAGCAAGTGACGTCGATGGAAGAAGAGCGGTTGCCCTCCTCCCACGTCACCGCGCCGTGGGTGTTGAGCACATGCAAATAGTTGGCATCAATAAAGTTTTCAACTATATCTCTCTTAGGTGAGTGATGCCTGAGGAGCAGAGGTTTATCCGACCACCTAAAAGATTCAACATTTAGATCGCCGCAAAAAATGACCTCGTCATAGTTCAGAGAATTAAGGCTATAATTTATCTTATCGAGAAGAGGGGAGGGATCACATGATGGCGGAAGGTAAACATTACAAAGAAGAATACTTTTACCACTCAATTCACACATGACAAACACGACATTAACACTGGACAAATGAGACAAATGGACAAAATTAAGGCTAGAATTTACTACAATGACCATAGCTCCCAACCTAGAGTTTGTAATAGGGCCATAGCAAACTCTGTTAGATGGGATTGGCAGCGATGGGATTTTGCCGCGCGCGGCTGGGAGCTCTTGTAAAAGTAGTAAATCTATGTTCTCCTAACGACAATCATTCAATACTGAATACAAACAAGGCTGAGAGCGTCTTATATTGATTTGTAGGCACTTGAAAACAATCATTTGACTATCGACTTATTGAACTGATCCTGGGCATCTCGCATGTGCTTGCACATCATGAAGTTGGCATTGTGCTTGTCACCGCACCTGTGACACTTAAGCGCGCTTTTATTTTCACAGGCAGTGGTAAGATGTGCACCTGCACAATTGGCGCACTTGGGCGCATTGGTGCACTTTTCACCATCAGTGTGCGTCCTGTGAGAGAGACTACCGCAGATACCACATGGGAAGACGCGTTTCGCCTGGGCGAGCCTGAGGGACAGGAAGTCAACAGTGACGCGGCCGCGTGCAAGGAGAGCTTCCTCGATACCCTTATTGACCTCTATGATAGCGGTGGAAGGCGAACCTTCCTTCCTAATCAATTTAACCAGCTTCAAGCCGCCGCTGTTATTAATTAACTGCGGGGCTATCACAGGGTTTTCCATCAGATCAGACACCAGATCAGATTCAGATTTTTCGACAGGGATGTCGAAAATTGCCAACCTGGGACTGAATGTCGGGTTTGGTAGGACTTTAAGTCCGTCAATGTTGACGGTCTTAAATCCGTCCACAAACCGCTTTGATTCTGCAGAATTGGGAAAGTGAAGGACAAGTTTTTTGTCCTTCCCAGTTACCGCCGTCACATCACAACTCTTCAACTGTGGAGTCTTGGCAATTTTGGCTCTGATGGCCTCGAAAGATAAGGTGTCTGAGCCAATTTTTACATGGTTTACACTGTTCTTTAACGTCTGCGCGTAGGTTGAACGCGCTGGCACTCTAGGGTGTACAGTTGTGGGTTGGTTGGACCTAATTTGGATAGCAGAAGTATCAGGTTGGGGGATCATTTTAACTGGGTTAGGAGGAGAGGGAGGCTTGGCCAACCTTTTCCTAAGTTGGATGACCTCATTTTCAACAATTTTTACATATTTTTTTTGAAGATTCTTAACACTTCAGTTTGTAAAGCGTTAAAAATACGCCTTACATCGTCTTTCACTGAGTCAGATAACCCAGTGCGGGTGGTAGCAGGAAGGTTAGAGGCAGCGATATCCGCTACCTCATGAAAATTTTTGTTGAAAAGAGAATCTATCTCTTCCCAGCAGTCAGAGGATCCGGAATGGGTACAGTAAGGAATGGAAGTAGGGGCCTGGGGGATCTTACCTTGGGCAGTCCTATTAATAGGAGCGGAGACCTCTTCGGCCACGGTCCCAAGACTTGTGGAGGGCTCCAAAGGTGGGAATGGGTCGTCAGCTGACATGGCCCGCGTCTGCAGGCGAGTGTGGACCATCTTGTATCTTGTCTCTTCGTGGTTGTTATGGTAGTCAGTCGTTGTAAAAAAAAAAAGTATATATATAAATATATTTTAATTTTCTAATTTCTAAATAGTTAAATGAATAAGCAGAATTTTTTAGACTAACTTCAGGTTTCAAACTTCAGAATGACACAGCAATTGACTAACGTACTCTAACCTACTCTAAACGACTAGTTGATATTTATTCCGATAGATGGGGCAAGCTATTAGTAGCTTTTAGTTGCACGATCAGGGGAGATGTCTTTCTCATAATTTAGCAAGGACTGTTCAACATATTTACATATTGTCATCAAAATAAATCACAATTATAGTCTGTCGAGAGGTTGAAGACCATCGATCCAATGCCGTTTTAAAACTGTTGGTTTCGTTATTGAAGAATACTTGGTTTGAGATTTTTCAGACCTGGTACCCTTCGTTATTAAACACCAACTGAACGACACTTGGCATTAAAGTTCGTTGGACGGCAAACATTCAATTTGGCAGAGCTCGAAAGTCCCGTTATCCTATATGTAAATATGCAAAAAATGGCCACATATATATATATATATATATATCATTCTTTGTCGTGCTGCTTCATCAGGATCTAAAATGTACAATTGAGAAAAAACTCTTTGATCATCATTTTCAGGATGCAAGGCACCTGAGCGGTGATAAATCTGTCCGTTGATTCGGAAACAATAGGGCCCATATCCAGGAGGAGGTGCAAGGTTTGCTCCCATTGAAGCGAATGCTAGGGCACTGTTGACGGAACGGATGTTTTCAATGAAGTTCTTTGAAAGTTGATGCTTTCCAGTCATTAAACTTTCAAGTAGTTCAGAGGTTTGAATCGGTTCAAGTTCGACTTTTCCTTTGGAACAGCATTTATGAAAAGTTTTACTGTATGTCGTTTGTTCCAATTCGAAATACTTTGCTCTACATTTTGGGCAAACTTGATCAAGTTGGCCACAAAAGTGCAGGGGAATTTGATCTTCCTCGAAACATGTCCCTGTTGGCAAAGGTAGATTATCTCCCTGTCGAATTCTCTGCATCCTCAGCCTACTGTTTTCCCTTTGAAGGGCTCTTTGATTTTCGCTCATATTCATTCGGTATTGCCGTTGTTGTTCATTATGCCGTTTTCTTACGGGTGAATTTAAACGTCTTTGTCGCTGCTGTTCAATACGACGTTGCTTTGCTTCGATGGCCTCAACAATAGAAAGGGCTCTTTTAGGAGACATTGTTTATAAAAATAAAATAATCAAGCTAAATTAAAAAAATAAAATTATTTAAAAAATATTGCAACAAATGCAAACAATATGCAAAAATATTCACCGAATAAATTGCCGAAAGCAAAAAATGACTAATAAGGTCAGAATATAATAAAATAAAGGAAGAAAACAAAAACCAAACAGACCTACAGCCGGCCACGTCACTTAAGTGGGGGGGGCGGCCAAGCCAATCAGGTTTGAACACGTCACACAGAATGGACCAATCCTATTCGGCTTCAACGAACAGGCGCTTTATTATATGTGATAAGATAAATTAGAGATAGGCAGGTTTGAAGGTGTTCCTTTTATTTCTTATCGAGTTTATCCTCTATTTATCTTGAATAGATTTTGACCTCAACGACCAAAAATGTATATATCTCTATATATATAAAAGTCAAAGTCTGCCTGTCTGTTTCGCGATAAACTCAAAAACTACTGAACCAATTGGTACCAAATTTTGCATGTCGCTTTTTATAAACCTGAGGAAAATTTTCGGCTGCAATCTGATTAGTATTTTTGGCTATTTATTTTTTTCATTTGTAGAACTTTTTTTACGCGGACTAATCCGGAATGGAATGAATACCTGAATATGGCCATTTTTTTAAAGCATCGGTGGTTCAGTGGTAGAATGCTCGCCTGCCACGCGGGTGGCCCGGGTTCGATTCCCGGGAGATGCATTTTTTTTTTACAATTTTTAAACTCATTTATCTATATATATAAAAATGAATGTATGTGTGTCTGTTTGTTTGTTTGTTTGTCCTTTATGCCTGACCAAACCACTCATTGGATCGCCATGAAACTTTGGGAAGTTATTTACTATAGTACTGGGAAGGTTTCTAGCAAATAAAATTTTTGAAATAACTTTTCGCCTAGAAATAATCAAGATAAATATTCTAATTTATCTGTTATAATTCAACAATCTGCTCTAAATATTATCATGATGATACGATGATTTTGTAATGTAGAAAATTAGGAAAGACAAAATTCAGGATGACACGGCAATTTATTTGAGACAAGAATAATGATACAATTCAAAGGCAAGATACTATTCCTTTAACTTCCAATTACCGAGGGAACCAATTAATATTGATTTTATTCAACTTATCGAGTATTTTTCAAGGGACCGGGAAAAAATGTTCACTTTATCGAGAGATTCGTTAAACAAACATTTACTCGGGTAAAACCCGGGCGAAGCCGGGTACATCCATACAAGAATAATGATACAATTCCAAGGCAAGATACTATTCCTTTAACTTCCAATTACCGAGGGAACCAATTAATATTGATTTTATTCAACTTATCAAGTATTTTTCAAGGGACCGGGAAAAAAATGTTCACTTTATCGAGAGATTCGTTAGACAAACTTTTACTCGGGTAAAACCCGGGCGAAGCCGGGTACGTCCGCTAGTATTATATATAATATAAATATATATTATTATATCAACTATATTAATTAAATCAAATACCTAAACACTAATATAATACAATTTTTGCCATCACACACACTTTTTTCCTGTAGTTTATGTGTTACTTCTGTATTGCTATTCTATGGCACTTCTAATATTATTATTGATATACTTTTAGTATGAAGGAAATTGCACCCAAGGGATTTCTCGGGCGAAGCCGGGTCATTCGCCTAGTATATATATATATATTAATAGTCATTTTTTATTTTTAGTAAAAATGAGGAAAAGTAGAATATTAAGAATTACAGATTTTGAATTAATTTTGAGTCAGAACAGCAAGCTAATTCTGTATCAAATAGTATCGTTATGAGAATTTCAAGATTTATAAGATTTGTTATTTAGTCTAAACATGTGAGGTTTGTTTTTTTATTTTTTTGTAATAAATAATTAGTTAGAATATACTAGTATAAAAAAAAGTAACACCCGCAAAGCATCGGCGGTTAAGCGTCATAGGCCTGGGTAATAAAAAGGAATAAGCGAAGAGAAAGTTTTATAGAAAAGAGCAAAGACAGAACCATGATAATAATTTTCCAAATATAAAATTAAGCTAATTAGAGAAAGAGAAGTATTTTTGCCCTATTTTCTCTCTTAATGAATGAAAGATGGATTTTTTTTTGCGAATTTTTTTATAAGCTTATTTTAAAGACAATCTAGTGTAAAACTGGAGGACACAATATAAGATAGTATATTAATTTAATGAACCAATTAGGAATAATGAAAACCTTAAAGGTTAGACCAAATGAAAACCATAAAGGTTAGACCAGATGGGAAGAGGATGGTACTCAGGCGGGCCTCTTCAGATGAAGACCTGAGCAGCAGTTTCAGCCCTACCTACATTAATGCTAAACCATACCTCTTCGACCAAATAGAAAGTGATTTCAGGTTGGAATGGAAATGGGGTAATAGCTAAGCTGCAGATACCACACAAATCAACTAATGAAACTGAGCAAATATTATTTTCTGTATTTTCAAACCTAATTTAAAAAGTGTTTTTTTTTTTTCATTTTAGAAATTAAAACTGGAAGAAAATAAGATATTAGAACTATAAGAAAAGGATTTTTTTATAATACTATCAAATTAAAAATTGTGTGTGTCAATATAGGAGCGGGGAGGCTAAATTTATCAGATCAAAGGACTAAATCCTTTGTCTTATAATTTCAATTACCCTGTCTTTGAAAGGGCAGATACTATAAACTTAATCGTATCCAAACTTACATTTACGTAGTTCAAAACTATAATCCAAGATGTACTTTTTCTCTACAATATTTTTTAAACTATAAAAAATAATAAATTCTTAGAACTATAAGTTAATACGTCTTGATACCCTCAAATCAGATGTATGCGTCAATAATGAATCAAAGAAGTTAGTGTCGACAGACCCGGGATTGAATCGTTTGTCTAATTGTGGTAACTTCAGTAGATTCAAACCAAAAAGAACCAAAGGATTTTTTTATAGGATCAAGTCTACCTATACTGTAATTACTATTTATAATCTAGCATGTTCTTATTCACTCTATGTATTAGAAAAGGAGTGAGGAATGAATATAATTTTTTTTTAATTGGATATACAGGAGGGTGATAATATAATTTGCTAGAAATATTAGATAATATGAGTCATTTCAAATATATCAGCAATGTGTGATAACTATGATAAAGAGAAGTATTATTCAATAGGCATAGGTCTGGATCCTTCCTTTGATAATAGTAACTATAATTTATTCGGTTCCCCAGACTTAATCAGATTGAGACATACTTTTCCCTTAGTGTTAAACTTTAAATCAAATTGTGTTTATTCTTTTTGGATATAAGGACTGTAAGAAGCTGATAAGAATTTATTAATACAGTTAAATGATTATTACAAATACAGGAAAATATGATCATATCTCAAGCTATTAACAATGTGCGTCGACAAGAGAACAGGAAAATCTAACATTAAAGAACATAGAAAAATAAACTTTGTCTGATGTTGGTAGGTTCAAATTATAATCCAAATTGTGTTTATACACTCTAAATAATAGGACTGCAGGAAAATAATAAGATATTAGAAGTAAGAGAGAATAAAGATTAATTGGAACTACAATAATATACGATTAAATTCAAATAAGTTTTTTAACAATGTGCGTCATACCATAAATGTAAAAGTCAGTTTCATCAGACAAAGAAATAAATCCCTTGTCTGAAGATGGTAAAAATGCTGTCCCATAATAACTCACATAATCAATTTACTTGGATTAGTCCTAACGGTTCCGTATATTCTATATATAGTCCTATCTATAACTTATTTTTAATTATAATATATGAGGGCCATTACCTGTAATTTCTGCTAAATAAGGAAGTTTAGGAATTTAAGTTTTAATGCTTCATATCAATTAGATTGAATGTTCATTCTCTATACCCCCCTTTATAAAGATTAAACACGCATAGATAATTGTTATGTATGCTATAAGGAGAGAAAAAAATATTCTAAAGTTATCGTATCAATTTAAAGGATCAAACAAAGTAAGAATTAGAGAAAATACAGAAATAAAGGTATTGTATTGGTGTTTCATAATATTGAATTTAATAGTTTCTATTAGTGTAGACGGATTTTTTTAAAAATCTTATTTATTATTTGTTCTAAGTCCAATTAAAAGGGAGGGAAAAAATGAAAACAAAAAAAAAGGAAAGGAGAGAAAGAGGAGGGGGGGAAACAATAAAATAAAAATTCTTTGAAAATAATTATAATAGCTGATAACTACACACAATTAATGTGACAGCATTCCTTATGAATGTTATGATTTCGAAATATTTACCTATAATTATATTATTTATTATCTAGATTAGTCGAATGTAGTTAGTGTTGGTGAATCAAGAGAGATAGATGATGCAAATCATGTTAGTTGCGTCATTGTCATCAAGCGAAAGTAGTATTTAGATTGCGCGTTCCAGTTGAAGTCAGTATTGCTGTTAGCATTATTGTAGATCATTCATTTATATGTATTGAATTGCGGTTCATGTTATCAAATTAAAATTCAATATATGTATGTTACAATTAACATCACAAGCAAATTGAGTAATTATGTCATTATGCTAGTTACATTTCAAAATATCAAAAAGCAGTAGAAAATGTTATTTTTACACAAACAAGAATTTAAAATGTGTTGTTTCTGATATATTAACATTTAAATGTATGTGATATTATTAACTTTATTAACATCATGAAACGCGATATCCCAAACTCAGGGATATTTGCGTCAATACCTTTCACTGCATTACAGCAATTCGGCTATATACAATCCTGTTCAATTCATTATTTTACATAAATTAACTAAAGAAAATTGACCAAAGAGAAAAACAAACAACAAAGCAAAACACACAGAGCAAGCTAGCAGTTCTTTTTTTTTTCTAAGATTCCTTCTCTTTTTTCCAATTCAAGAGAAAGTTGTATATGTATTTACAAAATTGATCAAAATTTTTATTTTTTTTTCTTTTTTGTCTACAAATTCATCAAGCTGTCCAATACGACCAAATCTATTTTCCCTAAAATCCCGGAAAATTGGGCACTCCAGAAGTAGATGTCTCGCGTCTTGAATTTCACCTACGCAGAAGCATCCTGGTTCCTTAACGGCGCCGATAGTTGCCAAAAATTTCCCAAAATTGCCATGATCTGTAATGAATTAGATATTATAAAAATTTGGACGGAAAAATCTTGTAATTCCAAATACGAAAAAGCTTCTGAAAATTTCATTAGTGTTCTCAAAAATATCATTCATTTTTGCGTGTAAGAATGATTTGACTATACTTGGAGCATGGGGTTCGTAAGTAATTAGATCTTCAATGGACAGTTGAGCTAGATCAAGTTTGATTATTCTGGATTCTATATAGTCTGTTAAGAGTGGAATTTTTGCCAAGCTATGCACACAGTTTGATGAAGTGGTTTTGTATGCTCTAACTGCCCATAAAATGATCTGGTACTGCATGGAGTTCAGTTTTTGTTTACAACGATTGTTTAAATATTTGAACCAAATTTCAGAACAGTATATAAGTACAGGCCTAATGATTGTTTTAAATAAAGTTAACCTCTTTTGAGTGTGTAAACCCCACATATTGCCACTTAGTGAACATAATAAATTTTTCATACGTCCTGCCTTACACAGAATATCATTAACATGCGGTGTAAAGTTAACTTTGTTTTTCCATTTATGATTAGAAAATTTCATTCCCAGAATTTTTACTTGCTTGACCGGCATTATTATATTGTTATTAACCTTAATAGGTATTTTTTGTCTGGTATGTAGGTATAGCATATTAGTCTTCTCTGTACTGATCGTTAATTTATTTCTATTACACCAGTGGATCACATAATTTAAGGTGTATTCACTTGCGGTTTTTAGTCCTTCAATAGTCTTATTCCAGCAAATTATTGTAACGTCGTCTGCATAACATATAATATCTGCATTCATTGAATCAAAATTTATCAACAAATCATTTAGCAAAATATTCCATAGAAGTGGTGATAAAGGTCCACCCTGTGGACATCCTTTAGTTAGTTTCTTATGAAAAGTTTCTGATTCGTAGGTAAATTTCACCTCCCTTTCATTATTCAAATAAATTATTATATGATCCGTATTAAATCTGAGGGAACATCATCATTATCCATTCTTTTTATAATAGTAGGCCACCATGCATTGTCGAATGCACCCGCACTATCTATAGCTATCAAGGAAGTCAATTCTTTTTGTTTATGTTTCAATATAGTTTCTATAATTTTTCCACTCCAGTAATTGTTGATCTAGATTTCATAAAACCATGCTGCCTTGAGCTCATTAAATTATTCTCTAAATAATAGTTACTAAATTTATTTTTTATTATATTCTCAAATGTTTTAGAGAGATTAGATGTCAATGATATAGGTCTATAACTTCTATTTATTTCATAATTCGTTTTGCCTGGTTTTGGAATTATTTTTAAGAATGACTTTTTCCATTCATCCAAATAATATCCCATTTCTATACATTTATTGAATAATTTATGCAGAATTGGGATTATTTTTATTTTAGCTTGTCTAATCATATTGTTACTAATGTAATCAGGGCCCGGTGCTTTTTTAATATTTGTTTTTAAATTTGTTTCCTCTATTTCCTTAGATTCGATATAAACACTACTTTTATTTTTATATTTAGGCGTATAATTTCTAATCAAAATATGATCATCTTTATCCAAACCTCCAATTTCATCCTGGAATAGATCGTTCATTAAACTTTTTATAAAGGTATTTATATATAAAGGTATAAATATATAAAGGTATTTCTTAATAATGGTTGAATAATGAAATGCTAATAGAGGGATATATGGAGTGGCATTAAGTAATTTGTGCTGGCATCAGAATTGGTGCTGATATTTGTTCTTCATTGTACATGTCCAAAATATGGTCTTCCTGTAAAAAGCATGGTTTATCATAAATATCAATTAATTTTGTGTTAGAATTTTGGTTTGCTATTAAGTCATTTTCTATGATATTGCTATAGTGAAGTAAAAAATCTGCTTCTGTGTAAAATAATTTAAGCTTATTAGAGTATATAATTTCTGTTTGTTTCCTTTGGGGTAAATTGGGTTTATTAATTTCATATGTGACTGGAGAAAGTTGTTTTAAAATTATAAATGGGCCTATATATCTTTGAGTTAATTTACCAGTGTTTGGATAAATATAGGTTTTTACTAATACCTGATCTCCTTCTTTAAAGATGGGTTCTGAGGGTTTAATATCATAAAGTTGTTCGCAATATCTAATTTTCTTGCCTTTTCTAATGGTGTATGCGTTTCCGTGTCATGTTCTATATACTGTAGTTGTATTCGATAGTATTAGAATTTAGGAGTAAAGCCTGTTATGGCATGGACTGTTTCATTATAGCTTTCAGTAATTTTAGGAATATATTTTGTCCAAGTAATCTTTAAGTTATTATTATATTCACATCTTAACCTATTAATGATTGTCGAATTTAGTCTTTCTACTTTTGCATTTGTTTCTGGGTGATGGGCATTGGTGAGTAGATGCTTAACATTATTTCTTTCTAAAAATGTTTAAATTTATTACTAATAAAGGCTGCATTTCTATCAGTTATTAATATTTCAGGTTTATTAATTTGGAATAAATTTCTCAAACAAGCTATATATGAATTAGTTGATACAGATTTTGTTGGAAAAGCTCAAAGGAATCTACTCTGGTGATCTACTATCATATGGATACTGTGTCTTGTCCCATTATTATGTAACCCGCCCAATGTATCTAGAGAAAAAATGTGATTGGGGTGTGTAGCTATTGGCATCTATTGTAGTGGTCAATGAACAATTCTGTTATCCCTAGACTTGTTAAACTGGCAAGTTTCCCAATGTTTGGTGTAATTAGTAATATCCCTAGTCATATGAGGCCAATAATAGTGTGGAGAAATTCTTTTAGTCATTTGAGTTGTTCCAATATGTCTATGCTTTGTATGTACTTTGCTTAATAATTTGTGTCTGTGGTACATAAGCTCTTTTAAAACCTTTTTTATTAATTATAAAAACACCAATTTGGATTTTAATTTTAGCACTACTAATTTGTTCAGTTGATTGGTGTTCTTTTAACTCATTATATGTTAGGTAAAATGAGACAGGTGCTCTTGACAGCATGCCTGCTTCTATATTATTTAATCCTTTAATATGTTTAATGTCAAAGCTATATTAAGATAGAATTAAGGAATATCTAAATAATCTACCATGCGGATTATTTACATTTTTGATCCATTTTAAAGCTAAGTGATCTGTGTGCAATGTAAAATGTATGTTGTTTAGATATGTGTGAAACCTTTGTACTGAATTAATGATAGCTAGTGTTTCAATTTCTGAGGCAGTATAATTCTGTTCATATGGATGAAGTTTTCTTGAAAAATAACCTATGGGGTGTAAGATACCTTGTTCATCTGGTTGTTTCAGAACTCCTGCAACTCTTAAACTTGACGTGTCTGTGAATAAATGGCATGCTTTTGATGGGTCATAAATATATAATACAGGTTGTGATATGTGATATGAGTGAATTTTTAAGTGTTTGGAAAGCTTGTTCATGTTTCGCACTTCATAACTAAGGAGCATTTTTTAACAAAATTCTTTCAAAGGTGCCCTAATTTGCGCATAATGGGGAATAAATTTATTATATTTATTTATGGTGCCTAAATATCTTTGTAAGGTCTTAATATTATATATGGTCTATTTAAATTTAAAATTGCCTCAATATTTGTGTTATTGGGTGTATATTTTCCTGAGTTAATAGTGTATCCTAAGAATTGAATTTCTTTTTGTAGAAATTTGCATTTATTAAGTTTGAGCTTTATATTCTCTTGTTCAAATATACCTAATATGTCATCTAAATGTTTAATGTGTTCTTCATAAGTTTTGGAGTGTATAATAATGTCATCAAAATAATTTAAGGCATAGTTAATGTTATGTTTAGTGAAAACTGACTTCATAATCCTTTCAAATTGTGAAGGTGCATTTTTTAAACCATATGGAAGTTTATTCCATTCATAACATCCTAATTGTGTTACAAATGATGTTTTATATTTATCTTTTTCATCTATGGGTATATTCCAGTATGCATTTTTAACATCTAGAATAGTATATATTTTTGACTGTGATAACCTAACTATAATTTGCTCTATAAGTGGAATTGGGGTATGTTCTGGAACTGTTTTTTATTAAGTTTTCTGTAATCTATACAGAGTCTTGTGGGATGATTTGGGGTATCAGATTTTTTTATTCACTAATAATGCAGGAGAACTATAGGGGCTAGATGAGGGTCTAATAATATCATATTTTAATAATTCAGTTATTTGTTTTTGTATTTCAGCATTATTGTAAAAAGATGCCCTATATGGCTTTTGCGCTATGGGAATATTATCTTTTTTTTTTTTTTGCTTATCCCTAGTACACGTGGTACAGGCCATAATAATCATGGTGGGTAGAAGTAGGCGACTGCTTTTACTGTAAGTGCACCACATGTCTACACATTTGAAAAGCAGTTCGACTTTGCACTTACAAATGTGCCAGAGCCCCGTTTGGTAACTTGCACTCGCTGGTGGGGTTGAACTTTTGCAAGAATCGGGGGCCATTGGATCATTTTTTTGGAATAATTATCTAAAAGAGATATGCAAATTGGGTTAGTCTTTATGTATCCTATATCAAAATTGTGTTTAGAGAAAACATTCGTATATTTATGCAATATATCTGAAATTGTTTGATTAGAGAAATTTGTATTAATATCTACTTTACTAAAGTCTAAATATGAATTATAATTTGTTATAGGGCATGGTCTTCGCATACTGTGATATGCGTTAGAATCAATAATGGGATTGGAAGTAGGATCTATATGTTTAACATTTGTGGTTGGTATATCAAAAGAATTGAAATTATACAATGGGTTGATATTTAAAAGAGATGAAATTTTAACATAGTAAGGGTCTGGAATACATAGGGTAGTAGCATATGACTTCTGATTATCAGTTTTTGGATTAAAAGAATACAAGAATTTATAATTTTTAAAAGAAGGTTTTTTGAAAAATCTATTTGTAACTTAAATATATAAAATGTTGGTAAACCTAAAATAAGATATTCTATTGCACTATCACAAACAAACATTTATTGATACCTTGTAAGTTTTTCCTAAGCTAAGCCTAACCAATATTTTGCATAATGGGTAACTAAATCCTTTTACCTGACCTAATCTTTCTTTTGGGGAATTGTCTAATATTTTATAATATATGTAATGTTTTACTTATCAAGCCCGATTTTTACAAGACAAGAGAATATTTAAGGCAAAAGAAAACTCTTACTTTATTACTTTCTTGACCTATATATCTATATATTAAATAGTAAACAAACAAAGAGAGCTTAGAAAAGAATAAGTCTCGTGGCCACGCGGCCTCGCATGGGTTACATCCACAGGTAGTGACGTGTCAGAGCTCCAGGGTTGCCGAGCCAGCAATTTCGCGACAATATTATGCAAACATCTCAAGGTATGCGACAGACTCCCCCTCCATGACCTCTCATCACTCCTGTGATGGGACTCCTGGTGGTCTATGATGAAATTTAATGATGTTGGTGATGTGGGCACTCTGGGTTCCTCGTTCCGATTCATAAAGGACATATTTAACATAGCCGTCCACCATCTTTACATCAGTAACAACATGGGGTCCAGTCTGCAGTCGTTGTTTACCTGTGTATTGGTGTTTCACCAGAATCGAATCTCCAGGTTTGATATCAGTAGGTCTTCTTCGATTTCTATTATAATAATATTTAGTGCGCAGACGGTATTTATGGCGCTGTTTGTCATTATTCTCCGTTTCAATTCTAAGGAGTTGTAAGCCCAATTCCTCGTCAGCAGGCACTATTGGTACTGTTCCCTTCCATTTATACCATGGAGAGCATCCCAGATAGGTATTATGATGTCTATTGTGATAATTGACGGCTGCCTCCAAGCAACATTTCCATCCTTTAGGAAACTGTGGATAGCACTCCATGAAGGTCTTAATTTCCTGAATCACTCTCTCGGCTAGACCATTTCCCGCAGGGTGATAAGGACTGGTATGAAGAAACCTGATTCCCCTCTCCTGCGTCCAGTTGTAAAATTCCCCTCGAGTAAAGGAGGTACCTCTATCGGAAATAATTTTCTTTACATTTTTAAGAACGGGATGGTCCGTAAAGTATTCTTTTAGAACTTTACCCGACTGTTTCATACATTTAGCGTATACAATCCGAGTAGCTTCATCAATCACTACTAAAAATGACTGGGTAGAGGCATTGGATTCCGATTTCTTTTGAGTTCTGCGAAGTCAACATGAACCGTATGAAATGGAACATGAGATTGAATAGGCAAAATCATCTGATCAGAGGTAGATCTATATTTGGCCTTCACCTTCTGACAGGTAGAACACGATTGAACATAACGTCGAATGTCCCCCTTCATATTTCGCCACCAAAATCGATTCTTAATTGTATAATAGGTTCTCCAGAATCCCGAGTGGCCACCAGATTTAGGATCATCATGATATAAGTTGAGAATGCAAGGAACCTGTTCAGGAGTCACCAAATAAGATTTTCTTTGTTCGTCGTATTTTAGCTCTAAAGCTTTATGCTTCAACCAGAACGTCTGTTCATCAGACTTGTCTGGGACGCTTACACACAATCGTGACAACGCGTCGGCGTCCCTCAGTTCCTTTCCCGACCGATGATTTATTATGATATTAAAGGAGCGCAGGAATAACTGCCACCTGGCCAAACGGTCTCTAAGTTCTCCGCAACTTAAAAGTTGAGTTAAGGCTCGGTGATCGGTATGCACCACAAAAGGGCGACTCGCCAAGTAGGAACGAAAATGTTAAACAGCTTTTAATACCGCCAAGCACTCTTTCTCGGTAACAGAATAATTTTGTTCGGCTTTTGTAAAGGTGTAGGAGTAATAGCCAATCACCCGGAGTTGTTTACATCTTTTTTCCTTGAGGTCCCTTTGATATAAAATGGCTCCAGTTCCATAGTAGCTGGCATCCGTTGATAGCTCGAATGGCAATCTCCCATCAGGAACCCTAAAAATTGGTTCCTCAGTAATAAGTGCGATAAGTTTTTGATAAGCCGTCTCGCATTCAGAATCCCACTCGAAGGTTACATCTTTTCCTTTTAATTTGTCTAATGGTCTTACTATATGAGCATAAACTTTTATAAAGGCGCGGAAGTGGTTAGTCAATCCGGTGAAACACTGTAAGGACCTCAAATTGTATGGACGTTTCATATTTCGAACCTTTTCGGTAACCTCCGACCTTATTTTCTTTGTGTCTCCATCAATAACTCTCCCTAATAAGTCTATGCGAGGGACGCAAAATTGACATTTATCAAGATTTAGCACTAGGCCCGCAGTGTTCAGCCGTTCAAGAATTTTATGCGTCAAAATGGAGCAATCCTCTTGAGTGTAGCCACCACAACAGATGTCATCGATATATGCTACTACCTTTTCATTTAGTAGGTCTTCTAGAATTGTAGTCATTATTCTCTGGAACTTAGCTGGATAATTTTTCCATCCAAACGGAAGCTTTGAAAACTCGTAATGACCAGATGGAGTTACGAAGGCAGTGTATTTTCGAGTATTTTCTGATATACCAAGTTGCCAGAATCCGTCCTTCAAATCGAGTTTTGAGAAAAAACGACGTCCTCCGAACACATTAATAATGTCATCTATTCGAGGAAAGGGAAAAGGATCCAAGAGTGTTTCATCGTTAATTTTTCGATAGTCGATACATAATCGATAGTCTCCATTCTTTTTTGGAATTACTATGCAAGGAGATGCAAATGCCGAATTTGATGGTTTAATTATTCCTTCGCTTAGCATCGATCTAATTTTCATATTTAACCAGTTTCTTTTTGTATTTTCTAATTGATATGGCTTTGTACTGATAATTCGAAAATTTTCTTGCAGTCCAAAGTCAACTTCAAATTTTGAAATTATTGGAAAAGTCCTTTTGCAAAGGCTGGGGTATTTGGCTTCGACATCCCTCCTGGTAACGAGGTCCGGGCCAGTTTAAGAAAAAAAACTGATTTGATCTTTAAAGAAGTCCCACTTCAATTTCAGGGATTTTAACGTAGGCTTACCATCAACAGATCAATGGGCATATCTTGGAGGACAATGGCCTGGATTTCGATTGATTGTTCCCCAGCCTCCAAAACCAGATTAATGGCTTCGGTAGCAGTGAATTTACTATGGTTGATTGTGTTTATTAAAATCTTGGTAGGGTATGTTTTCCACCTGTTTTTTTTTTCTATTACATTTTTATGTATCAGATTGAGAGAAGAACCGCTGTCCAGATAGGCCTTTACCAAGTGAGAGTTTATTGTCACATCAATGAAGGAATGGGGAGAATCACAAATTGAAAAAATGGTCGATTTTGACCATGGGACCGGCGAACCCATACTCGTCAGTTTTTTGGC
Organism: Cordylochernes scorpioides; assembly: GCA_030710605.1. Classification (NCBI taxonomy): domain Eukaryota; kingdom Metazoa; phylum Arthropoda; class Arachnida; order Pseudoscorpiones; family Chernetidae; genus Cordylochernes; species Cordylochernes scorpioides. The sequence goes on along the minus strand of CP092886.1, from coordinate 81,493,847 downwards.
AAGAACGAAACATTTCTATCATTCGCCGCCTGGTGTAACCCCGTGTCACTAGATTCAGTAAAATGAACTGGTTTCTTGACTGTGCCAAGAGTTCTTGCAGATGGCCTGGATTCAGAATAATTCTTTTCCGATATAGGCCTGATGTTCTCCAGGAGTTTGAGTAGATTTTGCTTGCATTTAATATTTGCCATGGCCAGTTGCTCCTGCATATACTGGGGAAGTCCATGGATTATCCCAATAATCAATAATTCCTCACTAAGGCCAGGCATACCAAGTTGCATCTTTCTTTGCTTCTGGTAGAAATATTCCACCAAGGATCCTCCTCGATATCTCCAATTGAAAGCACGGTCGTAACTCACAATTGGATTTTCGTTAAAAGAACAAATGAATTCTTGCTTCCAATCTTTCCAACAATATTCCTCTTCATCCTGAAATTTGTTGTCGAACCATAATAGAGCCGATCCTGTCAGATAGGATCGCATTCCATTGATTCTAGCCTCGTCTCCAACCCATCCATTGTTTCCACAAATATTTTCATATACTTTGATCCAAATTTTAGGATCCGCATTTCTTCCATCAAAGGTAGCCACATCCATTTCAACTGGCCTACCTACTCTAATTTCACTCTTATTTTTAAGAAGAAAGTCCGTCATCAAGCGCTGCTGATCCGCCATCGTCCTGATGAGGCTTTCAATGGTCGAATCTGATAGTTCTTTATCCTCATCTGCCAAGTCTGTTTCTTCATCTTGCATGTCTTGCTCAATAAGTTTAAGCTTATCAAATTCTCTATCGGCATACCATTGTATAAGGCTAGGTGGAACATCAACAAATCGGTTTGAATTCTTTTTAAGATAAAATGCCATTGGTTTCTTACCATACTTAAAAGTCCTTTCATGATGCTCTGGTGACTGGTATTCTTCTGGAATGTCAATAATCTCCTCACCAGAGTGGAAACCAAATCCAATCACCTTTTCATCCCTAAAGTATAAGACTATTGATCCTGCCGGCTGCGCCATTTTGTAATGTTTTACTTATCAAGCCCGATTTTTACAAGACAAGAGAATATTTAAGGCAAAAGAAAACTCTTACTTTATTACTTCCTTGACCTATATATCTATATATTAAATAGTAAACAGACAAAGAGAGCTTAGAAAAGAATAAGTCTCGTGGCCACGCGGCCTCGCATGGGTTACATCCACAGGTAGTGACGTCAGAGCTCCAGGGTTGCCGAGCCAGCAATTTCGCGACAATATTATGCAAGCATCTCAAGGTATGCGACAATATAAATAGAGATTAAATATTTTAAAAGGATAATGGAAATAGATGATGCAGTGTCAAGCACACAATGTAAAGATATAGGGTTTATAAGTACAGAGAATTGTAATAATGTTCTACCTGGGTTGATGCGCTTTGGATGAGTATTGTACTTAAGTGGGCAGTCTCTATGGAAATGTATCTGGTTGGGTAACTGGTGTGATGCGCATATTGCAGGGGTATGGAGGCTGGTTCATTGATATGTTGATTCCTTGTTGGTGATTGACTGCTGTTGCTGAACTTTGGAATGACTGGTATTGATGAGCTTGGGAGAAGTTGGGTTTAAATATTCTTACTGGATTAAATGGTCTATTGTTTGTACTTGTAGAGGGTTGTTGGGGTTCTTTTTCTTGATTTGTGGATAATTTTAATTGGGTTCTAATTTTAAACCAATCTTAGGGTTCTTGTATCCTTGCAGCTATTAAATATTTTTAAGGTGGTTTGGCATTCCATCTGTTAGTGCCTCTAATAAAAGTGTTTTTTCTAGATTGAGTTTTTTGGCAAAGGTAGATTTTTATTTGAAATATTCTTCAAGATCATCTTTATCATTTTATTTTAAATTTAGAAATCTACTGAATAAATTTGAATCCTTAATTGTGAAGTATGATGTTAATTATTGTTCTAATTCCCCCCAATTATCTATATCTTGTAATTCTTCAATGTGATAACTGAATGCTTCTCCCTCGAGATAATTTGATATATTAATTATTTTCAAATCTTCATCAAGATGTTTCTGCAAACATTTTTTTGTGAAAAAAATTGAGAGAAGATATTATATAATATAATGCGGCTTGTGATTGTGAAACGACATTTTAAAATTATACCTCATGTGTTTCTTTTCAACGAAAAATCCAAATTTATTTCAAGGAGAAATAATGATTATTTCTAACCTTTGGGATGAGGTATGAAAGGATGAATTGTGAAGAGTAATGACGACATTTTAAATTTATACCGCATGTGTTTCTTTCCAACGAAAAATCCAAATTTATTTCTTCTTGAAATAAATTTGGATTTTTAAATGTCGTTTTCCAAGATATTATGTCTAAATTTTGACCATTAAATTTTGGTATTTCTAAAGTACTTGAAATAGGCGTTATGGCATGTTATACATTTCTTTGTTTGCGCGAAATTTGTAAAAATAGTTTTATAAAATTTGAATAATAATTTATAGAGTAATTGAGTTGAAATTCAGATAATCCTGTCGACTTATTGTTATGAATAATATGTTTGTTGTTGTTAGATAAAGGGTTGATAAGACAAAGGATCGATAAGATAAAGGGTTAAAGGTGCAGTCGTGATGAGAAAAAGAGAAATATTTACCATCAAGTAGCTTTTATTTTCAATTACTTGAGGAAGGATTACACATTAGTTATTTTCCCATTATATAGAATTTATAAAGTTAATCCTATATTAGTGATTTAAAAGGATAGATATGTTAACTACGCATATTTACAACAAAACTGAAAGTCATTCTAAAAAACGATGATAACAAAAGTAAAATTATCAATGAAAAAAAATATAATCTATATATATAAAAATGAATGTATGTGTGTCTGTTTGTTTGTTTGTTTGTTTGTTTGTCCTTTTTGCCTGACCAAACCACTAATTGGATCGCCATGAAACTTTGGGAAGTTATTTAGTATAGTACTGGGAAGGTTTCTAGCAAATAAAATTTTTGAAATAACTTTTCGCCTAGAAATAATCAAGATAAATATTATAATTTATCTGTTATAATTCAACAATCTGCTCTAAATATTATCATGATGATACGATGATTTTGTAATGTAGAAAATTAGGAAAGACAAAATTCAGGATGACACGGCAATTTATTTGAGACAAGAATAATGATACAATTCAAAGGCAAGATACTATTCCTTTAACTTCCAATTACCGAGGGAACCAATTAATATTGATTTTATTCAACTTATCGAGTATTTTTCAAGGGACCGGGAAAAAAATGTTCACTTTATCGAGAGATTCGTTAGACAAACTTTTACTCGGGTAAAACCCGGGCGAAGCCGGGCGGGTCCGCTAGTATATACATATTTAAAATATAGAAATATTTGAGTCTTTATATTATATAACTAAACGGGTCACCCGGGATTGACCCGTGTGCATATCTACCCGAGTGATATATATTTAGATAAGATTTTTTTATAATTGTTCGTTATTAGCATTATATATTTGTTTGCATCAGCATAATTTAATCTAATCTTTGATAGAGGGCGCTGTTCGTGAGCTAAGTAGAATAATTTGAATATATGGTTTTAATAATTGATTTATATATATTTTTAAATAGCCTATCGTCTTCCTCGTATTTTTTTTACCTATGTATGGAATATATATATAATATTTATATGAGTTTATTAATTTTTGAAGCGCATATTATATATAGAGCAATATTTTACTTCACCCGTTTCAATTCCGAAAGGTTTATGGAAAGAAACCAAAAACAATTTCTTAGCTAAAAAGAAAGAGAAAAAAAATGTTATAGCTGAAATTATTGCAATAAGTTCAGGTGCATTTCACTATTATTTTTCATTGATAAAAACAGTTACAAGGGGGATCAATAAATAAGGTGAATTATCTTATTTCTTAAAAATTAAAAAAGCAAAAAAAAAAATTAAACCACAGAATATCCAATATACAGTTACGAGCGTCATGCGTTCTTCATCTCTTAATTATTCAGTTTTATCTCTGTCGCCGTTTGCTTTTTTTTTTGGAATGGCGCTCTCCTATTGGTTGGCTACGATCACGCCACCTTTGCCCCCCCCCCCACTCGCTTTTTCGTTTTTGTAACTATTGTGTTGGAGCGGGTCGCTCCTTAAATAAATGCATATATTAGTTAATAACTAAATGGAATCCTCTCTTTCTTTTTCCCAGTAAGAGACGCCCACGGAAGCCAACAGTACATAGACAGATAAAGCACATAGGCTATAGTTATTAACTAATATATGTGATATCTTGGGACCTCTGGGACCAGTGTTACCTGATGCTAGGCGAACCTCGATGTCAACTCTACCGTGCAGTCGTGGTGGAAGGCGACACAGCTGGGCCAAAGGTGAAATAAACAAACAGGGATTCCACTAAAAAGCGTCTGACGTCAAGAAGGAATGGGATGAGGGGAGAGAGAGATTTTAGAGCAAGTGTTACCGTTGGGATCCAAGCGCAGTCTAACTATTCTTGCTTCTCGATTTAACACCAAGACCTGTCTTCTTTCCCATTGGTCGACCTATTTAGGTGATTCTTTCCTAATTGGTGGGACTTTTTCACGTGGCCGTAGGCTATTGGTTGACCTACTTAGGTATTGTCTTCTGATTGGGCCTGGCTTATCGCTTTGACGGAAGATATATCCGGTCTTGGTCCGGAAATACTGGGCGTTACTCTTAGCTTTTATGGTTTCCGGGGTCAGAAGGTTAACTGTGACTTTATTAATAGTCGGGCTCTCTTCTAGTCCTACTTCTTAGGTTTGACTTCTACTCTCACCTAAGCCTGATTAGTTTTAACCTTAACTTTCTCCTGTTGGTCTCCATTCCTTCTATCTGTACAGTTGCGATACTTTATTAGATTCTTACGCGGTACAGATTGATGTTAGTTGAGGCTTTCTATGTGCAGTACATAAGAAGTTATATACAGTCATGGGGTGGAACATGTGGTAGTAGATATCTAGACTATTTACAACAATTCCATGGTCTTAAATCATAACAGATGGCCCCGGATGTGAGAGGGTTCATATGGAGGGATTTAAGAGAGCGGAATAGGAAGACTGTTATTAAGGAAGTAATTTTTAAAAATTAATTGAAATGAGTTGGTATATAACATGGGGTTGATTTCTGTATATCCATAAGAGGTAATAAAGCATAAACAACTAATATTAAACATACAAGTAAAACAAAAATAGGAATAAAAGAATTAATAGAGAGCATATAATGATGATAGGTAAAAATAAAAATGATTTGATGGGAAAATCATGATCTCTTCGTGATGGGCGTTAGAAAGGGTTGATGGGTTAGTTATTACTTGGTTGAGGCAATGTCACTTTGACTCAAGTCCCAAACCATTTAATGTGCACGGCGCGGAGAACCTAGGCCATGTTTCACATGTAAATTTAAGGACCGAATAAAGTTACAGTACCACAATCGAAAAGTAAGATAAGGGTGATTGTTATGGGTTTTATTAATTAGTCGTTAAGACGTACGCATGCAGGATAAAGAGGGCGAAGATCAGTGACCAGAAATCAAAGTTTTAATTAGAGTCGTCAGGGGCTTAGCGAGAAAAAGAGTAAAATAAAAAAAAATGTGCCAGCGTGTGGCATGAGAGTGCCCTGGAATAAAAAAAAAATACAATTTGCACGTATCCAAGCCAGAAGTAGGGATAGGTAAATCCGGGGGACGGTGTGACAAGATTGTTAATTACGAAATCAAAGTAGGTCAAGTCTAGCCTGCGAAGGAGTTAAAAGTTCCTGCGGAAAAGGGTTAGTATTTATTAAGAAGTAACCTTTAAAGTGGTTGTTTAAGAGGTTATTGAAGATTGCCCTGTTTTTAGATCATGATTTTTAGTTTGATTATAAAAGAATATATCATTGAGATGTGAAATTGCGAAATTAAGGCTTTGCATATAGCGTTAAAGGATTTAAAAAATCGAAAATAGAATTGCGAAGTTAAATGCAAAGTAATTTAAAAAAAAAGTAAAAATAGTGATGATATGATACAAAGATTAACACACTACAGCAGTATATAAGGGGTAATAGAAAGGGAAAATATTAAATGAAAATTAAAAATGAGCAGTAATATACTCGATAGCATTGGCATGGTAGCGGAAAATGAAACAATGTAAATAACATCTAATTTAGAAAGTGAGAGAAAATATAAAATGACAAAATGCAAATTAGTGATATAAACATGAAATATAAACTTGAGATTATTAGATATGAAAGATAAAATATAAAGTTGATTATAGAATAGAGTCATAAAGCAAAAGTAAATAAGTTTTGGTAAAGAAAAATAAAATAAAACGACAATAATCTAAACTGATTGGTTGACGTAAAACAAAAAAAAAAACAATTATAAGAGCTAGATAATGATTATATAAAGAATATTAAAATGAAAAATTTTAAAAAATGTTCATCGAGAAAGAAGAGCAAGTAAGATTATACATAGAAATTATATATCGTGAAAGAATGGAAAGTTGTAGGCCAAATGTAATGTTCCTGTTTTTTTTAGGATGGGTAGAGAGAGCTTTAAATTGTCCTCGATTGATATCTTTGGTCTTGTTGGCCTAAGTTGTTCTAACTTATCGAATTTGTTTTAAGTTTGATGCGACTCGTGGATCACATTGTTTCTAACTGTGAAACTTACTGAGTCCTAATGTTGTCGATTTTGTAAACTTATGTGGGTGTGTGTGATTTTTGTAGGTAAAATGTTGTCCTTGGATCTAAGTGTCGATGTTAAGTGGACAAGTTAATCGAGGGCGAGAGAATCTAGACCTGGTGACGGGCCGTAACAAGATGTCGGCTGTTTGTTTGCTCGTGTCCAGCGGAAGAGGAGGGAGCGAAGCTATTTTTAATGCGATTCCGGATTTAGGTCAGAGGGGAGCGAGGGGGCTTGCTTTCTTTCAACTTATTGGAAGTTAATTCAAACTACGTTCGGAGATATTATTTCTAAAATTGTAAACACAAAAGCGTTTTGATTTGTCACGTTTGGTGACAAGCGTTATGGGACTGACATAGGGAGATACAGAGGTTGTAATGATCCTGTGTGTTCAAGCATTTGTTCGATTTGTGTTTGTATTTCGAAAATTCGGATATTGTATCTGTTGATATTAAATCGAATGGTTTTTGGCGGACTTAGTAAAAATGTTATTCAATGATATCAGGTTAGAATTGAGTGAAATTGCGACTATCGACGTGAACAATGTGTGGTTAAATAAATGTGTCACAGGCGTGATGAAGGCGTCTTTGGCCTGAGAAGTGAAAAAGTTTTGTGGCGTAGCTTTGTGACGAAGCGAAAAAATTGTAAATGAAAAGGTGTCACGTGAAGTCTTTGTTTTGTACAAAATCTAACCTGTTTTACTAAGAATAACAAATTTACTAAAGTCATGGTTGCTGGTTGTACGAACATATCGAGAATTTTTATATTGTTAGTGGATATGGCATGTTTAATGTGAGAGAAAAAAGATTGTGTGTGTTTAGTAGGGCGACGTTATAAAGCTTGTGTGACTCGAAATTGGATTTGGGTGTTAAGTCGCGCACTAAAAATTTGTTGCCAGTTAGAAAAAGTGATGTGAGAGGGTGTTGTTTATTTTGTTGAGAACGATTTGTCGATATTTAAATATGCATGTGAAAGGAAGGAGTGTAGTTAGGTGGGAATTTAACGATTGGAATAGTTTTGGAAGGCTGTTACTTAGGTTATTTCTGTCTAAAGCTATGAAAGAAAAGGACATAGGGGCGTTGAAAATGGGATTAGGAACATTATAATGAGGTTAAATAAGAGTCTTGGAGTTCACCACGTGTGAGCAACCTGTTCCAGGAGGGGAAGATTTAGTAAATGGGACAGTTGTATTAACCTGTCCATGGGACACGTGTTGCTTGCACGAGGTGAGTTCGTACAATGTAGTTGGTAGGGATACATTATATTGATACAGGAGTAGCTGAGGACAGTTTATAATTAGTAGAAATCGTTTTACGGAATTTAGGGATAAAATGACAAAAGGCAATGGTGTATCGATTATATGGAATTTTAGATTCTGCGTTATGTTACTTATTTTTAAGATCAAAAAGATATAATCTATGGTGAAAATATTGTTAGCTATGGCATTAATAGTTAAGTTAAATGGATGGACAGGTATTTTCTTTTACAAACTGATTTCTATTATTTTAAAAGTATTCTGCATAATTATAGCAATAGATGCTTCAGTATCAAGTAGTAGAGGTAGGTTTACATTATTGGACAGTTCAGTTCGAACGAGAAATTGTTCAATAAAAATTATAGAAGGAGGAACCTACTGTTGTGTGGTCTTGTATGTCGGGACAGTCCTGGTCTTGTGTCGTGGTTGGCGGATTTTTGGGACAGTCAGAGTTCATTGTCTTCGCTGGGCTCGTGGTTTGGAGATGGTCGGGGGAGCAGGTAACATACGCTCGCGTGTTGGTAACTCGGAGGGGCGCTTGCAGGAGGTTTGGTGGCTTTCTCAATCTTGTAGAGTATTGTAGTTGGGCCCGGTCTGCTTGGGCGTCGTAGTTGGTGAAGAAGCTCTGCGCCTCGTACGAACCATTGTAGCGATTCCACCTCTCGCGATGTCCGGTCACGGCAGAAAGCTGATGTCGCGTCGTCGTCAACCTCCCTAGGACATCTGACACCGGCGGCGGGGGCGTGACGTCTTCCTGGCCGGGGGCGATTTCCTCCGTTCTACCGAGAGTGTTTTCTTTCTTCGGAAAAGTGGTGTTTTCTCCACTTTCGTAGTCGGTATCGGTCTTCATGGGCTCTTTTGAATCCTCCTCTCTTCCCTGTTCCATCTTTCTGTACAGACAGTGGTCTATTTGCTTACTTGTACCTTGGCGTCCACTATCCTGTCGACTCTTCGGGACGGGGGAGTCTGTGATATCTTGGGACCTCTGGGACCAGTGTTACCTGATGCTAGACGAACCTCGATGTCAACTCTACCGTGCAGTCGTGGTGGAAGGCGACACAGCTGGGCCAAAGGTGAAATAAACAAACAGGGATTCCACTAAAAAGCGTCTGACGTCAAGAAGGAATGGGATGAGGGGAGAGAGATTTTAGAGCAAGTGTTACCGTTGGGATCCAAGCGCAGTCTAACTATTCTTGCTTCTCGATTTAACACCAAGACCTGTCTTCTTTCCCATTGGTCGACCTATTTAGGTGATTCTTTCCTAATTGGTGGGACTTTTTCACGTGGCCGTAGGCTATTGGTTGACTTACTTAGGTATTGTCTTCTGATTGGGCCTGGCTTATCGCTTTGACGGAAGATATATCCGGTCTTGGTCCGGAAATACTGGGCGTTACTCTTAGCTTTTATGGTTTCCGGGGTCAGAAGGTTAACTGTGACTTTATTAATAGTCGGGCTCTCTTCTAGGCCTACTTCTTAGGTTTGACTTCTACTCTCACCTAAGCCTGATTAGTTTTAACCTTAACTTTCTCCTGTTGGTCTCCATTCCTTCTATCTGTACAGTTGCGATACTTTATTAGATTCTTAAGCGGTACAGATTGATGTTAGTTGAGGCTTTCTATGTGCAGTACATAAGAAGTTATATACAGTCATGGGGTGGAACATGTGGTAGTAGATATCTAGACTATTTACAACAATTCCATGGTCTTAAATCATCACATATATGCATTTATTTAAGGCGTCAATTTATAAATGTAACAAATAGTATTTGAATAAAAACATTCAATCGGGTAAAAAGTGGGCGTTGCCCGGGTCATTCGGCTAGTTAAAATATAACATCGAGAGACTATTTAAGGTGTTCTGTTCTTTTTTTCCCACGCGCGGCGCGAGACTTATAAAAAAAAACTAAAATGGAAGCTCCTTTGAAGGATTGCACCACGCTTGAACAACGTGCAGTTATTCGTTTCTTGAATGCAGAAGGTATTCAAACATCTCAAATATGCCAAAGAATGAAAAATATCTATGGTGAGTCTTGTTTGTCTCAAAAGAACATTTATAAATGGGTTAACGAGTTCAAAAATGGACGAATTACATGTACCGATATTGAGCGACCTGGACGACCAAGTGTTACAGCGACGCCTAGCACAATAAATGCGGTTGAAAATTTAATTTTGGAGGATAGAAAAATATCCAATTTTACCATAGCCGACAATTTGAATATAAGCTATGGAACTGTGCACACCATTTTCAAAGAACAATTGCAATTTAGAAAAATATGCTGCAGATGGATTCCACATTTCCTTAATTTGGACCAAAAACTTAACCATAAACGGGTTTCAAAGGCTCTGTTGAAGCGGTATGAAGAGGAAGGTGATCATTTCCTTGACCAAATTATAACTGGAGATGAGAGTTGGTGTTATCATTATGATCCTTCGACAAAACGTGCATTTATGGAATGGAAACGAGGCGACTCTCCAAGACCAAAAAAAAAATCAGGTCTCAACGTTCGGCCGGTAAAGTTTTGTTAACAATTTTTTGGGATGTTGATGGACCAATCTGTCTTGATTTTTTATCCTCAAGGCAACGTATGAACAGCGACCTTTATTGTGACATTCTTGTAAATAAGCTAAAGCCCGGTATAAGAAACAAAAGAAGAGGGAAGCTTAGTATAGATGTTCTCTTCCTTCATGATAATGCAAGGCCGCATACATCATGTAAAACTGTATCTACAATCATTAAATTAGGTTTTGAAGTTTTAGAACATCCTGCATATAGTCCAGTACTAGCCCCCTCTGACTATTTCCTTTTTGGACTACTAAAGAAGGAGTTAAAGGGAAAGCGATTTGACTCGGATGAAGATGTCCAGAAAGTGGTGCAAGATTATTTTCACACGCTTCCTAAGAGTGCTTATAAAGAGGGTATTTACAAGTTGTGAGAACGATGGAGACGATGTATAGAAAGCCAAGGTGATTATTTTGAATAAATCAAGTCCTAATTTTTAATATCGTTCTTATTTTTTTAATAAATTATAATTCACCTTATTTATTGATCCCACCTTGTATTTAATAATTTGTTTATTTTATATTGTACTAGCGGATGTACCCGGCTTCGCTCGGGTTTTACCCGAGTAAAGGTTTGTCTAACGAATCTCTAGATAAAGTGAACATTTTTTCCCGGTCCCTTGAAAAATACTCGATAAGTTGAATAAAATCAATATTAATTGGTACCCTCGGTAATTGGAAGTTAAAGGAATAGTATCTTGCCTTGGAATTGTATCATTATTCTTGTCTCAAATAAATTGCCGTGTCATCCTGAATTTTGTCTTTCCTAATTTTCTACATTACAAAATCATCGTATAATCATGATAATATTTAGAGCAGATTGTTGAATTATAACAGATGAATTAGAATATTTATCTCGATTATTTTTAGGCGAAAAGTTATTTCAAAAATTTTATTTGCTAGAAACCTTCCCAGTACTATACTAAATAACTTCCCAAAGTTTCATGGCGTTCCAATGAGTGGTTTGGTCAGGCATAAAGGACAGACACACACATACATTCATTTTTATATATATACCCGCGGATGTACCCGGCTTCGCCCGAGGTTTTACCCGAGTAAAGATTTGTCTAACGAACATTTGTTAAAACAATTCTCTATAAACTTATTAAAAAAGTTATATTTTGATAATTTGAAACTCGTAAATTTCAATCTCTCGATAAAGTGAACATTTTTTCCCGGTCCCTGTGTGCCGTGTCATCCTGAATTTTGTCTTTCCTAATTTTCTACATTACAAAATCATCGTTTTATCTAGTGAACATTTTTTTCCGGTCCCTTGAAAAATACTCGATAAGTTTAATAAAATCAATATTAATTGGTTCCCTCGGTAATTGGAAGTTAAAGGAATAGTATCTTCGCCTTGAATTGTATCATTATACTTGTCTCAAATAAATTGCCGAGTCATCCTGAGATAATCTTACTTTTGATAAATAATCTTTAAGATAATAAACTTAGTGATAATAAAACTTATAGGTAAAACAACTTGTTATCATCGTCGCAATGGTGGCGCTGCTTGCGAGTTAAATCTACAAATCTGCAAATAACTCTAAGGATATTCAAGATATTCAAGAAATTATTTTTCAAAAACCTTCCCGGGGATATACCTAATAATATCTCAAATTTTCACGGCGATTGAATGTATGGTTTTTGAATCTATAGAGTACACACAGACAGACATTCAATTATATATATGTGACAATATCGTTGCGGAATTTCTTGTTGTTCGATGAGAATGGTGAGATTTGGTTGAAACGCAGTCGTTTGAGTGGAAGTTGAAGCATACAGTTAGGAATAATCAGGACACGTGATGGGGTTTGAAAATAAAAGGCAACTGGGTTGGAGGAAAGAAAGCTTGAGAAGAGCGGAGCGGGTTTTGATTGTTAATTATCTGATCACATGGTGGTGATTGTACTTAGCTACGGGATGAGCAGAGGGAGAGAGGTCCAGAGCCGATGTCACCTCGTTGGGAGCGAAGGAGCCACTACATAGGTGTTGTTCCTATGGGAGCGAAATCACTACTGACAATTCTTGCTTCTCGATTTAACACCACGAGTTGTCTTCTTTCCCATTGGTCGAAGGATGGAACGTGCCCGTTTTTCTATTGGTTAGTTATTGCCTACTTAGTTATTGCTTCCTAATTGGACCGGCGGCTTTCTTTGGTGGAAGATACGCCCGGCCTGGTCAGGAAGTATTGGGTGTTAGTTCGACTCTATTTACTTCCGCGGTTATCAAATACGTCCGGTCTTGCTCCGGAAATATTGGGCGTCTCTCTACTTTTATAACTTTTGCGGTCACCAGATACGACCGGCCTCTGTCAGGAAGTATTGACTGTACAAGTTATTAATACTTGTGCCCGCTTTAAGCCTACTTCCTATGTCTTGTTGCAACTTTCTTTCCTCCAGTTACCTTATTCTTTATTAAATCTTTGAAAATCATACATTCTACATGCATAGTGGGTCGGGGGTGCATACAATTATATACAAATTATGACAGATGCGCCCCCTACATGTGAAGAATTCAAGAAGGGGTTAGCCTGAGAGAATTCTGTAAAGTAAAAATAATTTTGTGGGAAAATTAGTTGTGGGTATTGAGAGGTTATATACAAGCATTGGTGGTGATATAAGAAGTAAAATAGAATGGTGTTGATGATATAGGTTGAGTATAATTAATAGGAATCAAAAAAAAAATTTTTAATTGTAAGAAATCAAAATGAATGCTATGGTACATAGTGGATTAAAAAGAAAAGAAAATGCGCCTAACTAATTTCTACTCGAAATTGGAAAAAAATCGAGGGAGTTCTATTAGGGCTTTTGAGAAATCAAAAATAATATAAAAATAAAATGTTGGACGAAATCAAAGTGAATGCTTGGTTGCATGGTGAGGAAAAAAAATGCTTTGTTGCATGGTGAAAAAAAAAAGAAAAGTGCTTGTTGCATGGTAAAAAATAAATGCCTAATTATATTTTACTCGAAATTGGGAATGGAGATCGAGGGATTTTTATTAGGTCTTTTGAGAAATAAAAAAAATAAAAATAAAAATAAAAAGTTGGAAGAAATCAAAGTGAATGCTTGATGCATGGTGAAAAAAAAGGAAAAATGCCTAACCATATTCTACTCGAAATTGGAAATGGAAATCGAGGGAATTTTATTAGGTCTCTTGAGAAATCAAAAATAAAAATAAAAATAAAAAGTTGGAAGAAATCAAAGTGAATGCTTGATGCATGGTGAAAAAAAAAAGGAAAAATGCCTAACCATATTCTACTCGAAATTGGAAATGGAAATCGAGGGAATTCTATTAGGGCTTTTGAGAAATCAAAGTAAATATAAAAGTTGGAAGAAATCAAAGTGAATGCTTGGTGCATGGTGAGAAAAAGGAAAAATGCCTAACTATACTCTACTCGAAATTGGGAATGGAAATCGAGGGATTTTTATTAGGGCTTTTGAGAAATCAAAAATAAAAATAAAAATAAAAAGTTGAAAGAAATCAAAGTAAATGCTTGGTTGCATGGTGGGGAAAAAAAATGTTTTGTTGCATGGTGGAAAAAAAAAAGGAAAAGAGAGAATGTTTTTGTAAATAAAAATAAAATATGATATCTAATTTTAAAAGAAAACCAGTGAGTTTTCGTTGATTTGAAACTATGATAATATAAACTAATTGGTAAATAAAATGATAATTAATGATTAAAAGTGATGATAAGTTGAATAACTTGATAAATTGATTAAATATTTACATTTTTAATTGAGAGAAAATAATGATTAATATGAAAAATAAGGTGTATTGGTTTGAACCCTTTTGTATCTACATGCCCTGATCTAAATGTTTTAATTGCTCAATTATGCCCTATAAATTTTTTGTCTTTGTGTGTGTTGTGAAAAATGTTAGAAGTCTGTAAAGTAATTATGATTACTTATAATAGGGATGTGAACTCATTTAGAATGTTTGTGTGTCGTCTTGTGGGTGTGGAATTGGATTGTAAAAAATCGACATGTAGTTCGAATTGGGATCCAAGACTGGCGATAGGGAGGAGTCTGTGGAGGGGAAAAGCGGTGACCTAATTTTACGTGTTGGCAGAAACGAGGGGTGGTAATTGGAGATCGGAAACGAGGCGCTCCTTTCTGTTTGAATAGGCCGAATTTATCGCCGCGGAACTACGCTTCCTGTCGCGGCGTCTCAAAATTCTCACTTCCTTCCGCTTATTTATTTTTGGGTGCGGCTCGGATCTTGTTTTTGGAGTGTGACTTCTCCGACATTGGTTGGTCATCTTTCAGTTACTTCTATCTCTTCGGAGTTTATTTAGATTTTCTGCAAAAATGGTTCCTAAAATTATGAGAAGTTTTATAAATGCTTGTCCACAATGAAAAACTGCTTGTCCAAAATTAAAAACTGCCTCTTGTAGTTCGAAAATTTTATGAGCGGGCATGGTATAGATAAACAAATAATTAAGAAATAAAACTGGGATATATTTGTATGGTAGAACTAACGAACAAAGGATAAAAATCAGATGAAAGATAGGGTATTGCCCCATGTTCTTCCATATTATTGTAAATGGGGACTCTGAAATATTTGTTCGAACCTTATTCATTGTTGATCGTTTAATTTCGCACTGTTTGATATCTTTGGGGAGTGGTGTGATATGATTGAAATGGTTGTCAGGTTTGCAGTTTTTAACATCGGGGAGGAGTGATGCAAATCGCCTTGTTGCAAAAATGGCAGGGTCTAAATGCCTGAAAGGTTCGCTGCTGGTGGGTTTGAACCTTAATGACTCTGTTGGGAATAATTCGGGTGTTAAATGTTTGAAAGGGAACGTGTAATTGGGGTTGTGCTTTATTTGATATGTGCTAACGGCGGGTGGTGATATATAACGGATTTTTTCTGTATACAGCTTAAGTTTGTTGACGTGGATTGTGTCATTGTCTCTTTGAAGGGGTTGATTTGGTCGATCTATACGGACCACATTTGGTGAAATAATTTCTAATATTGTGTGGGGTCCTGTGAAATAGGGCGCAAGTTTCCCTGTATTTGGGTGGTGATATAATTTTACTAACACTAGATCACCTACTTAAAAATGTGGTTGTTTGTGTCGTTGATCATAAATGTTTTTGTCTTGTAAATGCTTGTTTTGTGTGCGTGTGTGTGCAATTTTTCTAGCTTTGTCGATATCTGGGTAAGGTGTGCAATGGTCAGAGAGTTCGGGGGGTAGGATACCAAACATTAAGTAGATGGGTGGAAAACCTGTGGTAGAGTGTGGGGCTTTGTTATATATAATTGTAACTCTTTTGACCAACTTGGTCCATGCGATCTTAGGATTTTCTAGATGCAATAGCCTAAGTTTTCCCGTTTGGGTGGCGTTCAGGCGTTCACATAGACCGTTGGCCTGTGGATTGTTGCTGGTTGTGAGTAATGGGTGAATATTTCTATTAAGTAGGAAACTACGAAATTTTGGCGAAGTGAAAGCAGGGGCTCTATCCGTAAGAAGGCGTTTTGGAGAGCCATCCTGTAATACTCGCTTAAGTACCTGTTGGTAGGTGATGATGCTGGTGGATTTAGATGGAAAAGTCCACGCGTAGCGCGAAAAATGATCGACTACCACATGGAGGTATATTTTGGTGTTGCCATATTTGGCAAATCCTGCTATGGTGTCAAGGGATAATAGGTCAAAGGGCTCTTTGGCTTCCGGAGGCTGACTTAATTCCCCGTAAGTGGGTCCCAATGGTCGTTTTGTTAACTGGCAGGTGGGGCAGGTCTTAACCTTTTGTTTAATATCTTTTGACATACCTTGCCAGTAATATTGCGTGGATATGAGTCGTGACATTTGTGAAATGCCGGGGTGATTGTATTGTGTGTGTACTGTTTGTAAGAGTTGTTGTATGAGTGGTTTTGGAATTATAATCTTGGTTACACCTTTTCGGGAAACTGTATGTAATCCATTATGATCAATGGTCAAACTAGACTCTTTCGATGGCGGAGGTTGGTGTGTCTTGATAAAAGTGGTGTCCAAGAATCCACAAAACGGGTTACGGGACAAGAGATCTGCTTCATATTGTAGTTTTCCCTTTATGTAGCGGACCTCATATTCGTAACTCGATAGTCGTAAACTCCATCGAAACAGTCTGCCGGACGGGTTTTTGATGGTTTTCAACCACTGTAATGCGTGATGGTCAGAAAGTATTGTAAACTTTCTGCCCATTAGACAGGCGCGGAAGTTATCCACACTTTCCACAATGGCTAGGCATTGTAGTTCCAAGTCTGAATAATTTCGCTCGTGACCACGCAGAGAGCGGCTGAAATGTTGAACTGGGTATGTCTTCCCATCAGGGTAGACTTGTTTAAGAATGCCTGCAATGCCGAATGTTGAGGTGTTACAGTGCACCTGGCATGGCAGACCTTCTTGGTAAAGGTATAATGTGGGGTGTGTGGTAAGGCTTTCTTTCAGGTTAGTGAACGCTTTCTGGCATTCGTCACTCCAGACCCACATGACATCCTTTTTTAGAAGGTTGACAAGTGGCGTCCGTAAGCGGGCGTGGTCCGGAATGAACTCTTTATAGGCGTTCACAGCTTTTAGGAAAGATCGCAATGTTTTTCGATTGTGTGGTTGTTTGGTGGCGTGAATTTTTTCTATGTTTTGTGTAGACGGGATGATTGTATTATTCTTAACGGTTGTGCATGCGCTTGTTTGTCGTTGTCGTCTGTTGGCGCGCGTGTTGCGTTTGTTGGTTGTTGTCGTCTTTTGGCGTGCGTGTATGTTGTGAGGTACATTTGCGTGATTATGGCGTGGAGACGTATGGTCATGTATGGATTTTGTGTGGTAAGTGGGTGAGCTGTGTCGGTGTACGGACACTTTTTTGGGCATTATTGGAATTGTAGGTTGAAGTCGTGGTGGCTTTATATGTTGTGGGCATGAAAAGTTGCGTGGTGTGAGATTAGAATGGTGGCATGTAAATATTTGGGGTTTGGGCAATGAATGCAGGCAAGGGTTTCCATGTGTGAAAGCTTTGTGTGCTGTACGAGCCCTTTGGGACAGGTTTTGGTCTAGCCCGTGCTTGCATTCATTTGGTACATGTTTAGATACATGGTTAAAGGGGTAGGTAGGGTTAGATAAGAGTTCAAAGTCAATTCTTGACGTCATAGGGGGGTGCCTACCTTAGTCTCGAAAGCTCGGCTCGGCTGGGACGTCTTGGCTTGGGTTGGTTGGCTTGGGGCTCGGGACTGCTCGGTGTCGGCATTCGCTGTGCCAGTGCCTCGCGCCGCAGAACTTGCAGTTGGACGGCGGAAGAGGTGCATTCCATGCACCTGGGCGTCGGGGGGTGCTGTGATACGGACCCGACATTGTGGGTGGTTGATCTTCTCTGAGTCGCGTTGTCGGTACACTGGGCCCGTGGATCCGCTGTACCAGTCGGAACCACTCTCCTAGGTTCTCGGGAGGCACCACGCGGACTAGACGCTGGTCGTTGAATGGCAGTCCTTCTGTCAGCGTCTCGAGAATCACCTCCTGCGGAAGTCCTAGTTGCAATCCCATGGCGGTTTTCTCCCGGTAGTAGGTCTCTAAGTTGGCTTGTCCAGTGAGCTTCATGGCGAAATATTTCGCAAAGGACGCTTCGCTTGATTCAGGATAGAGATCTAGGAGGGTTTGCCTCACCTGGAAATAGCTCCGGTCGGCCATCCGAAGTTTCCTGAAGAGCTCCAGGGGTTGTCGCACCAGATAGTTTGGCAGGCGGAGTAATTTTTCTTGTTTTCCCATGGAGGCGCCTTCCATTTTTCGGTCGAACGCCTGGAAAAACTGGATCGCGCTGTATGTGCCATCGAAAGGCGGGATTGTCGCCTTAGCTTCATCAGAAATCTTTACTCGGTTCAGGAGCGCCGCCAGCTGGGTGACGGCGTCCGCTAGGGGCGCAGTTGTCTCTCGGCCGGTCACTCTTACTTCTTGCCTTCCTTCCGTTGTTTCCGTCGGGTCGTCCGACTTTACGCCTATGGGATCCTGATTAAGCTCCATAATATCTTTATCCTGTCGACTTAACCGTTCTGTGACAATATCGTTGCGGAATTTCTTGTTGTTCGATGAGAATGGTGAGATTTGGTTGAAACGCAGTCGTTTGAGTGGAAGTTGAAGCATACAGTTAGGAATAATCAGGACACGTGATGGGGTTTGAAAATAAAAGGCAACTGGGTTGGAGGAAAGAAAGCTTGAGAAGAGCGGAGCGGGTTTTGATTGTTAATTATCTGATCACATGGTGGTGATTGTACTTAGCTACGGGATGAGCAGAGGGAGAGAGGTCCAGAGCCGATGTCACCTCGTTGGGAGCGAAGGAGCCACTACATAGGTGTTGTTCCTATGGGAGCGAAATCACTACTGACAATTCTTGCTTCTCGATTTAACACCACGAGTTGTCTTCTTTCCCATTGGTCGAAGGATGGAACGTGCCCGTTTTTCTATTGGTTAGTTATTGCCTACTTAGTTATTGCTTCCTAATTGGACCGGCGGCTTTCTTTGGTGGAAGATACGCCCGGCCTGGTCAGGAAGTATTGGGTGTTAGTTCGACTCTATTTACTTCCGCGGTTATCAAATACGTCCGGTCTTGCTCCGGAAATATTGGGCGTCTCTCTACTTTTATAACTTTTGCGGTCACCAGATACGACCGGCCTCTGTCAGGAAGTATTGACTGTACAAGTTATTAATACTTGTGCCCGCTTTAAGCCTACTTCCTATGTCTTGTTGCTACTTTCTTTCCTCCAGTTACCTTATTCTTTATTAAATCTTTGAAAATCATACATTGTACATGCATAGTGGGTCGGGGGTGCATACAATTATATACAAATTATGACATATATATATATATAGACACGTTATCATTAGTTTTGATAATAGAGGAATATATTCGCGCATAATTTAAAATATATAATATTTCTAGGCCATATATATCGATTAAGAGTAAAATGAATTCCGTTAAAAGTAGAAATTCCTGTTATTGGGGAATGAGAAGTAGAAATGGCAAAATTGATTTTGTCCCTTTTCTTCTTAACAAAGCAAATGCCTATCAATTTAGGCTTTTTTGCTCTTTGAGTGTACACGAAACACTTTAAATTGAAGGCATAATGTCTGTGAAAAAAGGAACATCAATAAAAATCATGAACAAAAAAGAAGAATGTTTTGACATGAAGAACAAAGGATGATCTTTAATTTTTAAATAACCTTTTGTATTTAGATATATAATCTTTTGCACTTAATCATTTCTTACTTTTCTAATGTTGTGCTAAGTATATAAGCCAATAAATATATTTTATATCGAAATGCTCCAACTCTTCAATCGAAAATTAACAACAAATTGGTAGCAGAGCGCCGTTAAAAAGAAGTGAGTTCTAACAGACTTAACTTAATGATATTTGAATTTATTTTTAGAAGGTTGAAAATAAATAAATTAAAGCTTCAAAATGGACATGTTTAACAACACGAAAATTGAAACCTTAAATGATAGAAATTATGCTATTTGGAGTATGAGGCTTGAAACGCTACTTGAAGCTAAGCAACTTTTTGAAGTGATTGAAAATCAAATGCCAACTAAAAATGAAAATGATCCATCATCTATTAAAATTTATGAAGATTGGAGCAGGAAAAACAAGTAAGCCCTTGGATATATGACCTTAAGTATGTCTCCTGAGATTGCAATTATCTACAAAGGAATAAAGAATGCAAGAGAAATCTGGAATTCACTAAAAGAAAGATTTGAAGGTGAGACAGAAGACAAGGTAATGAATCTATTTTTAAACCTAACAAAATTGAAGAAACAGCACAATGAAAATATTGAAAATTATATAACTAGAGCTCAAGGATTATGTAATCAAATATCTCAGCTAGGGATATTGATATCTGAAAGAGAATTAGTCAGATACATAATTGAAGGTCTCCCAGATAACTACACAAGTATTTCTACAGCTCTAATTATGAATAGAAATATTTCTATAGGAAATTTAAGACAAACCCTTCTTGACTTTGAAAAGAAACATGACATTAAATGAAACAATGCCTTTAAAGCACAAGAGAAGAAAAAATTTAAAACATGTCATATATGCCATAAACCTGGTCATCTACAAAACCAATGTTGGCACAATCCAAAAAACAAGAAGACTTCTGATAGATATACAAATAACAGATCAAAATGGATTCCATTCTCACAAAAGAATAAAGAAGAAGCTAATTTATCAGAATTTCAAGGTCAATCTTCTAATCAAAAAGGAGAATTTGTTCTCAATACAGAATTTTACCCAACATATTCTGATACTCAAATTTGGCAATTGGATTCTGCATGTACTTCACACATGACTAATGACAGATCACACTTGAAAAATGAAATTTTGAAGAAAGAACCATCAATGTGGCTGAAAATGGAAGAAGCTTAAAATCATTAGCCAAAGGAACTGTAAGAATGAAGCACATGATTCAAAATGAAAAAGAAAACAATATAAAACTGGAAGAAGTACTATTTTTACCTGATTTAAGAACAAATTTACTCTCAGTACCAAAAATTGTCCAAAAAGGCAATGAAGTTACTTTTAATGATAAAGGAACATTCATTTACTCTAAAGAAGGTAAAGTAATTTGTTTTGGTAACTTCACTAATGACTTGTTTACCATTAAATTCGCTAGAAGTGAGGAACTTAATCAAATTATTGATGAAACTCACCTTAAAACAAATGAAAACTCATTTGATATTTGGCACAAAAGGCTATTTCATATAAATTAAAATTATTTGAAACTACTCTATCAAAATCAAATGGTAATTTGTTTACAAAATTTACAAGGAAATTTATATTTTTGCCAAAATTGCACTTCAGGTAAAATGCCAAGAGAATCAGGAACTACCACTTTTAGTGAAACCACTAATTTTCCTCTAGAAAAACTACACACATTGATTTATGTGGCTCAATGAAAATTTCTACTTTGGGTGGATCAAAGTATATGTTGACTGTTGTCGATCAATATACTAGAAGATTTTTCATAGAATTCTTACGCACCAAAGATGAAACTGCAACTAGGCTAAAAATGCTAATTACAAGAAGAGAAAATGAAACTAATTTAAAAGTAAAAGCCATTAGAAATGACAATGGTGGAGGATTTATAAATGAAGACTTAAATCAATTTTTGACAGAAAAAGGGATCAAACATAAACTCACAACCCCATATTTTTAAAGAAGTAATGGTATTGCCGAACGAGCTAACCGAATCATATTGGATAAAGTTCGCACAATGCTGTTAGATGCGAACCTACCTTTGAAACTTTGGGGTGAAGCAGCTAATACTGCAGCATATATTCACAACCTGACACCAACCAAACCTAAAGAAAAGAAAACTCCAATGGAATTATGGACTGGTCGAAAACCATCAGTCAGACACCTAAATACATTTGGATGCCAAGCGTATTATAAAATATTTCATCCAAAAAGGCATGAACTTGAACCAAAAGCCAAGAAAGCCATATTTGTAGGATACTCCCAATTTAGAAAAGTCTACAGACTCTACGATTATGAAAAAGATGATATATATGAATCTAGTGATGTAAAATGTGATGAGTCTAAATTAGGTATTCCAGAATCAAAACAAAATACTTCAGAATATGACAATATCCAATATTTTGCTTTTGAGCAAAATGAAGAATCAAATTATGAAGACAATAATCAAGATATAAATAAAGAAATTTCAGTTTCACACTGATTTTCCACAAAATGAAAAAGGGAAATAGAAATTGAACCATCTATTTCAGATACAATAATTAGACCTCAAAGACTGACAAAAATGCCAAAAAGGTATGAGGACTTTATTGTATACAGTACTCAAGAAACTCCTAAAACCTATGAAGAAGCAATAAATTCAAAAAACAAAAATCTATGGCACCTAGCCATGATTGAGGAAATAAATTCCATGAATATCCATGATGTATGGAAAATAGTTGATAGGCCTAAAGATCAAAAAGTAATAAAAGGTAAATGGGTATTTACCATCAAACACCAAGAGGAAAATCCTGAACCAACCTTTAAAGCAAGATTAGTCGCAACCGGCTACAATCAAACTCAAGAAATTGACTTTGAAGAAAACTTCAGTCCTGTTATGAGACATGCATCTTTAAGAACACTTCTAGCAATAGCTGCAAAGATTAATCTAAAAATAAAAAATGTATGATGTCAAATCAGCATATTTAAATGGACACTTGGATAAGCCTATTTATATGGAACCACCACCTGGATTTCAAAAGGACAACAAGGTATATTTTATAAATAAAAGCATTTATGGACTTCCCCAATCTGGAAGATGCTGGTACAATGAGCTATGCAAAATTCTGAAATCATTAAACATCAACCAATTAAAGACAGACCTATGCATTTTTATGTGGAAAAATGAAAATCATTACATATTTTTTGTAATTTATGTTGATGACATTTTAGTGGCAGGAACTTCAAATGATATGATTGAAGAATTAATTAAAAAGGTATCAGACCATATTATCATTAAAGAACTGAGAAATCAAGATCATTTTCTTGGAATAAAGATAACAAGGAAAGAAAATAAGATTTTGTAACCTCAAAAGGAATATATAACGAAGATTTTAAGAAACTTCAACATGTTGGATAGTAAACCTGTTAAAACACCAGGAAGCCTTGGTGAAAACTTTGAAGATTATCAAAATGAGAAAACTATATCCAAAAAAAATATCAAGAAGCCCTAGG
Source organism: Cordylochernes scorpioides (assembly GCA_030710605.1). Classification (NCBI taxonomy): domain Eukaryota; kingdom Metazoa; phylum Arthropoda; class Arachnida; order Pseudoscorpiones; family Chernetidae; genus Cordylochernes; species Cordylochernes scorpioides. The sequence goes on along the minus strand of CP092886.1, from coordinate 81,470,640 downwards.
TTCATTGATGTACTTATCAACAGGAACCAGACCTGATATAAGTTTTATATTGAGCAATCTTTCTCAATACTCAAGTGATCGAAGAGAAATCCACTGGAGAGAGAGAGGTATAAAAATAATTTTCAGATACCTAAATGGAACAAAAGATTTTTGCCTAGAAATTAATTTAGACCCAGGAAAACTTTCTGAACATAATATCTGATGCCAGCTGGAACACTACTCAGGATGCCAAATCTTTTGGAGGATATTTCATAAGGATTGGAAACCTTCCAATTAGTTGGAAAAGTGGAAAACAAAGGATGACTGCACTATCTACAATGGAAGCTGAACTTTTCTCACTTTGTGATGGAATTTGTGATGGAAAATGGTGTACAAGCTTATTGGAAGAACTTGGACAAGATCAGATGATTGAACAACCAATTGATGTCAACACTGACTCCCAATCATTGATAAATTGGATCAAAAATCCTATGCACTCCAATAGAAGCAGACATATCAACAGAAAATACCATTATATCAAAGATGATTTTAATGATAACATCATCACTCTCAAATACATCAGCACAGAAGATAATCCTGCAGACATCATGACAAAGAATTTAAGCGGAACTGTGTTAAACAACCATCTACAGAACATTGGAATTAAGTTGAATGATGCCCCTTTTTAAAGACAGGGAGGATATTGAAGGTATAATGTCTGTGAAAAAAGGAACATCAATAAAAATCATGAACAAAAAAGAAGAATGTTTTGACATGAAGAACAAAGGGTGATCTTTAATTTTTAAATAACCTTTTGTATTTAGATATATAATCTTTTGCACTTAATTATTTCTTACTTTTATAATGTTGTGCTAAGTATATAAGCCAATATATATATTTTATATCGAAATGCTGCAGCTCTTCAATCGAAAATTAACAACATAAATAAGAAATAGTTGGGATTCTTATCGATTTTATGATTTATGAAACCTCACATTCTATACGTGCAAAGTCTTGATCTCCGAATTAAGGATGAAGTGTCCTCATTTGAAATAAATTGTTGTCCGCCGGCTGCCCACACATTGCCTTTCTAGGCTGAGGTCTTACGTCACCTCCGACGCAATCTTGCCCCGAGGCCGCTAGGTCGAGTTTCTCTGCTTTGTTGTAGCGTGACCTCGTACTAAATCCCTTTTCACTTTCCATTTACCTATTATCGTTTGAGACAATATGTGCTTAAGCACCTTCGCTTCCTATCAATAGTTTCTGCTTTATTATGAGTATCCGTCTCTTCTCAAATATGAGATCATATATCGATAACCAAAAAAAATGCATTCTAAACTATTAGCAATTTTCAAAATCACTTTATTAGGTACCGCTCAGCAAGAGAAACCTAGTTTATGATAATTGAAAAGTGAATAATATATGAAGTTCACATATTAAACAAAATTTTAACGCGGGATTCAATCCCGGTTCATGACTGTCGGGAATCGAGGGTGTTACCCACTCGTCCACCGACTTTTATATATTAGCAATTTATCTCACCAGAGAAAGATAAGAAATTTTATAATTTTAACAGATTGGTTACATATTTTTGAACCATTTAATCCTTGTTTATATATCGTATATACCTAAACATGAATAGCGCGCTCTTTAAATTTAGACCACTTCTCATTATTAAAATATATATTTTTTAAATCAGAGCCCCCACAAAAACTTTTCTTTAATATTTTCCTAAAGTTATTTACAGTAGCCAAAAGACGCTGAAATTATCTTTAAAATAACCAAAATATATCACAAGGCTAAATCTTTTAGTTTATACCCAGCATATTGATGAAAAATATTATTGAAAAATGGCTAACGGCTTGCTATTTCAAAATGGGAAGTACCAGATTAATTCATTTTTTCCAGGTATTTCCGTTTTTAATTAATATTCATTATAGATATCATTTTTAACTTTATTTTAGCGCCGCTCTCGTATGCGTGTATCTCATAATACAACCACAACAAGAAAATATTCAAATACATTTTTTTTTCGACTCATAAAAGGTTTAGTAAAAATTTTCATCTATTTAAAAAAATTAAACCTTTTCTTTTTGCTATTGGTAATGAAGTAAAAATCCAAGAACAATATTTAAGTTAACTATCAATTTATTTTTCTGCGCAGATATCTCTCTCGCGCGCGGATCGCTTTTATTGAAAAAATGAAATTACACGCTACTCCGATCTCGTGTTTTTGAGTTAATCAATTGAACAGCCTTTTTCGTTTCATATTTTTTAAAATTTCATTAAATATACTGTATTTATTTAAATGTTTGCTTTATTTTTACAGCATTTTCTTTATCAGTGTTAAATCGCAAACTTTTAAAATACTACACTGTGTCACACATGTGGGCGTTTATATATACAGGGTGATCCAAAAGTCCCGCACAACTTTAAAAATTAATAACTCCGCGAATATTTGCGCTAGAGCAATGCGGTAAACACCATTGTGTTCAGGATACAATGGGAATTTTTATGGCAAATAATGAAAAATTCGAAATTGATTTTAGTTACAACTTTATTCGCTAGATGGCGCCCTACCAGAATCACCGATTCAGCGGCCAAATTGTTTGATAAATTGAAAAATATAACTGAACGACAAGTATTTTTACTTTTTGAATACCAAGAAAGAACCCTAATAATATCAAATGATAAATTAATAAAACACCATTTCGCCAAAAGTTAGAAGAAATGGTTAACGATTTTTAAATACAATCTGAGATATGTAAAATAGGTATATGCAAATTAAAACATGTAGCAAAAAAAAAACCTGATATTTTAGATGCGGTTTGCTGGAATCCTCTCAGCTATTTATATTTCGAAAATAATAATTTTCTATTTTTTTTTTTTTAAATTCAACTCTCTCTCAGTATCGATTATATTTATTTTAATTCATTTGAAAAATATTCATCTATCTCTGATGATTTATTTTACTCTGGAATGCCGTTGTTGTTTTTGTCGTGTCCAATAAAGAGCCTCAGATTCTTTTGGTTTGGCCAACAAAAAATGTCCAATTTATATACACATATATTCTTACATAATGAGACTTTAAAGAATGCAAATAATCTTCATCTATTTACATACACAACACATCTCCCCCCTTTATAATACTCCAGTCGGTCTAGGGGTTTCCTGGCTCTCTGAGGTCTAGGACTGCGGACGGGCACTTGCACAGCGGCAGCCTCCGGTTTAAGAGTGCAAGAGGGCACGTGCACAGAAACAGTCTCCTCCTTGTTTCCTGATGTAACCTCTGGAACCTCCTCTTCACTTTATTTCTGACTTCCACCTACAGGCTTATCTCCTGATGTTCGAGGAAGTATCAAATTTCTTGTCTCCACTTGTTTTTTTCTCACAGGTCGCAATTGATTGATATGCCTCTTATACACGACGCCCTCGCAACTTATAAGGTAGTGACGGTAGCTCAATAATTCCAAAATGGTACCTTTTTACCGTTTAGGTTCAGTTGCACAGTTGCGGAAATAAACCTCGCAACCTGTAGTAAACTGCTCCTGCCTTCTTACGGCCTCATGAAATACCTCTCGCGGATTTCCCATCTTGGTATTAAATTCGAGAATCTTGATCTTAAACTTCTCTTCATTTGCAGTTCCGCCGGGGAATTCCTTTATTACAGTTTGGGGGAATGCTCTATGAGCAAATAGGAAACTTTGTAGATTCGTCTCTAAATCATCCTTCCCATTATTCTTTCTCAAAAGGTTTTTAAACTCTCTTACATATCTCTCAGCTAAACCATTTGTACTAGGATTATACAGACTGGTCTTAATGTGCCGTATACCATTCATTTTGGTAAATTGCTCGAATTCACCGGAGACAAACTGTCTTCCGTTATCTGTAACAAAATATTAGGGCAATCCAATTCTGGCGAGAATTTCTCTAAGACGATTTATAATCGTTTTTCTGGTAATATCTTTGATGATAAAAATATCTATCCACTTTGAGTATGCGTCCACGAGAACCAAAAACATCCTTTCCATGAACGGACCCGCTAGATCAAGATGAAGTCGATGCCACGGTTTTTCGGGCCAAGTCCATTCCGAGATGGTAGCCGGGGGCATGCTTGCCGATTCTTGGCATACTCTACATTCTCTAGTTAACTCTTTGATGTTATTGTCTATGCCTGGCCACCAGAAAATACCGTCTGGCAATCATCTTCATTTTAACAATACCCATGTGTATTTCATGCAAGTCATTTAAAATTAAAGAAATTAATTTTTGGGGAATTACCACCCTTTCACGCTATTGAAGACAACCAAACTCTAAACTTAATTCCTCATTGATCTTATAATAAGGAGCTAGTGAATTTCCAGTTGCCTTCTCTAACATTCCTTAATACTATAGACAGTATTTTATCTCGGGACGTCTCATATGCCACCTCCCTAAAAGACAACGGTACCTCATTCAACTTCCTGAGAAGAAGTACCTGGTCTTCATCAAGAAACTCCCTGACACTCGATTCTAAAGGAAGACGTGACAATGCGTCAACATTGGAATTATCACTACTTTTTCGAAACTCCTCAGTATAATTAAATGCAGCTAATTTTAAGGACCGTCTTTTAATTCTGGATGCTGCACATATGGGAATTGGTTTCTGAGGTGAAAATATATGAATTAAGGGTCGGTTGTCTGTGACTAATACGAATTTTCGTCCCAGTAAGTATTGTCTTGATTTCTCATCGCCATAGGTTATGCTCAACGCTTCCTTTTCTAGTTGAGAGTACCGTTTTTCCGCTTCAGTTAATGTTCTAGAAGCAAAAGCTATAGGGCATTCTTCCTTTCTATCATTTATATGACTCAGAATTACGCCTAGTCCATAGTCCATTAATAATGATTTACATTTTTTAAATAACATTCGATATTTTTCGTCCAATTCCATCTACAATTTTTATTCAAAAGTTGATAGAATAGCGCTAAAATGTTTGCTATATTCTTAATGAATCTATAATAATAAATTAAGAGTCCTATGAAAGGTCTTAATTGCGAAACATTCTTTAGCTTAAGGCACCTCTATCACTGCTTTAATTTTATTTTCTAAGGGATGCAGTCCATATTTATCCATTTTAAACCCTAAATATTCCACCAATTTCTTTTTAAATTTACATTTATTTCTGTTTAACTTTAAACCTTTTTCTAGCAATCATCTAAACACCAGATCCAACTTTTGTTCATGATCTTCAAAGTCTTTTCCTGCAACCAAAATATCATCTATGTAGCAGGCCACACCTGGCAAATCAGCAAATAGACCTTCCATAATCCTCTGAAATTTATTTGGTGCTACCGCTACGTAATATGTTAGTCTTTTATAAGAAAACAACCTCTTTGTTGTGTTTATATTAACAACAGCTTTGGCTTCTTCCGCTAACATTACTTGTAAGTGAGCCTGTGATAGGTCTAGAGTCGAAAGTACGGTGCTTGTAGATAAATTTGAGAAGATCTCATCGATCGATGGAATGGGATACCTATCTAATTCTATTGCTTTATTAGCTGTACATCTAAAATCACCACATATACTTACACTACCATCCTTTTTTTGATACTGGTACTATTGGAGCGGTCCAATATGCATGAACTATAAGTTATAAAATGCAAGAATTCACTAAACGATCAATTTCATTCTCTACTTTGTTTTTTGGAGAGAAAGGTAAACTTCTGGCTTTACAAAACACAGGAGTCACATTCTTTTTTAAATTAAAATTTATTCTAACTTCCTTTAGACAGCCCAAATCTTTGTTAAACAAATCTGCATACCTATCCATCAAATTTTTATATATTTAAATATATTTCTATTATATTCATTATTTAAAATTTTAATGCTAAACAATATAGAATAATCAAGTTTCAACTGTTTAAGCCATTCTCTTCCTAATAAAATTACCTGGATTTTTTCATTTACAACTATTAATCGTTTAAAATACAATATAATATTTGCAATTTTCGTTTTATAACTATTAATCGTAAATATTAGTTGGCTTATTTTATAAAAACATTTCTTTGATCTATAATCTCTATTGATTTACCACAAAAGGATTTTAATCTTGAATTTGTTGGAAATAATCTTTTACCTTGCCAATAATTCTTATAAATATATTTAGGTATTAACGTAACTGGACTTCCTGTATCTATTGTAAAGAACAAAGAATAATCATCTACTGTTAAATTTATTGTGGCATCAGTTTCGCCCTGTACAGAATATATAGAGTCCTCTTGTACAAATTTACATCCCCACATTCTTTTACTAGCTTTGCAGACCCTACTTAAATAACCCAGTTTACCAGTATTACATTTTAAAACAAGTCTTTGTTCTATGAGGTAAAACAGATGCCACGTGTGAATGTCTTTCACCACATCTATAACACACTATTTTGCCTTTGCCACTTTGCCTGAAAGGCCTATACTGCGCCGTACTATCATTGTACTCGCCCTTTTTATCCTTTCAATTCACAGGGGATATCTTGGCCACTAATATATCTTGTAATTCTCTTGTATTTATCTCCGCCAATTCGAACGAGATCGCCACTGCAAAAACTTTATCCAGGGTGACATCGTCGTCCTCTTGTAGTAGCTTCTTTTGCAGATTTTCCGACTTGATTCCAGCCACAAAACGGTCTCGCATCAGGGTTCCCAACATATCGACGAAATTACAATTTATTGCCAAATGTTTCAATTCTCTAAGATATTCCGAAATTGATTCTCCTTCCTGTTGAATTCTCTTTAAAAATCTGCATCGCTGTGGTATCACTTTCTTCTTTGGATCCAAATGCAGCTTAATTCTTTGAATGATAGTATCATAGGGTTGATCTTTCATTAGACCAGGAAGAAAATGTCGTTTCCCTGCTTCAAAGTTTCAGAATCTGGTAGCGAGGGAAAATCAGCACTTTAATCTCCTTCTTCAGATGCCAAAAAGAAAGCCTCAAATTTTTGTACAAAAAGATCGAAGTGTCCTCCACTGGGCTATAGCATCTAAAAGGTATTATTAACTTTGAACTTGTCATGCTGATCTTTTTTACTCCTTTTTTTTTCTTGATTCAGATAGTTTAAAAGATGTAATCTCAACCCATTTTCTTATTTTCCTCTCCATAATCCGAGAGTCAGATTTGTTTAAAAGATGTAGTTGTTATACTTGCATAGACGCCGTTTTCCTCAGCTTTTTACTGGCTCTGTAGATCGCGCATCATCGTCGCCACTTTTGTTGTGTCGTAATTAGACGTACAAGAGCTTAAACTTGACCATGGCCAACAACAAATGTCCAATTTATATATACATATATTTTTACATAATGAGGCTTTAAATAATACAAATAATATTCATCTATTTACATGAACAACAGTTAATATATAGCGAGAAGAGTAGAGGACTGAGCACAGATCCCTGAGGTACACAAGCCCATGTTCTTCGGTCCTTGGAAAATGTTCCATTGACCCGAACCTTTATCCTTCTTCCCCTTAAGAAGTCTGCAATCCAGATTAAGGTTTTTCCTCTTACTCCGATGTTGTGCAGCTTTTCAAATAATTTCTACACTCGAACAAAAGCTGAGGTCATATCCAGGAATACGGCCGTTGTCTTCTTTGGCGGTTTTTCCTAGAAATCTATTATTGATTGACAGAAGTAGAACAGTTTATCAGTTGTACAGTGTCTGGATCTTTAGGCAGTTTGGTAGAAGTTTATTTTATTATTGTTAGTGAGCCAGACTATGAGCCTAAAGTGGATAATTCATTCTGTTATTTTAAAAAGTATGCTGGTAAGAGCAATTGGCCGATAGTTCTTGGATTCCTTAGCATCTTTGTTTGGTTTCAGTATTGGCACTATAATTGATATCTTCCAATTCTTTGGTAGTTTACCAGTTTGCCATGAAATGTTCAGTATTCGTAGGAGTTGATTTTTAGCTTCGTCTCCAAAGTGTTTAATCATTTGACCAAAGTTTAGAGCATCTCCAGGTGACATCTTGGATTTAACTTTCCTATTGATGAATTTAGCTCATTCAGTGTGAAGTCTCTCGAGTAAATATCTTGTTGATGGTAATTTCTTGCTTGCTCAACTAACTTGTTTACATTATTTTTTAGAGTCCTGTCTTCATTCGTATAGCTGACTCTGGAAGTGCTTGAAAGATATTCAGCAATTATGTCAGCCATCTGTTTGTTCGTTCTCGCTGTTCATATCGGTTAGAGTATTGAAGGATTAGTGTTGGTTTTGATTGTTTTATAACACTAATTATATTCCAGTGATGGCTTTCCTTTTTTGGATCTATTTTCTTCGCAGAATTCTGCCCATTTTTCTTGTTTGAATATCCCAATTTATTGTTCTATTTTGTGACTAATTTCAATGAGTTCCTTTATGATTTCTTCTGTTTTATTTGTTTTGAGAAGTTCATTTTTATTGTCACTCTCTGCAATCATTGCCTCGATATTGTGGTCCTTTCAGTAAAGTATTCACAGGTCTTTACATCTACCTCTAGGTATCGATACTTTTGCAGCTTTGTATATGTTCAAAGAGAATTTTTCCAAGTTTTTGTCAATCGTTCTGTGATTTAATTCTTCGTTGCACAGTTCTTCAAGCTTCTCTGTAACTTTTTTTCCAGTGTTCTTTTATTCTGTTGAAAATTCTCAATTTTGAATTTTAGAGTTGTTAAAATTGGTCTGTGGTCACTGATTGCACTTTTCAGATTTTTCCATTGTGTTGTGGGTGTGATGTTGTAATTTATCGCTGTGATGTCTATTGCGGATTCTGTGCCTGTGGACTTGGATAGATAGGTGTTCTTTTCGTTATTTAACGGCGTAAGGTCGAGGTCGGTTAGCATGTCCTCAACCTGCTGACCTTTGTTATCCTGGACAGGTGATCCCCAAGTTGGTCTTTCGGCGTTAAAATCACCAAGTATTTTGCGATATCCGAAGACACTTCACTTAATGTCTCTATTAGGCCTGTATTGATGCTAGTATTATCGTGGTGATAAACATTTATGATTGGAATTGTTTTATCTGTAAGATAGATTTCTATTGCCTGAGCTTCTGTCGTGCTTTCTCTAGGCTTACTCTGATTATAGGCGATTTCCTTAAATTTGATTTCTAGAGTTTTAATCAAAACGGCAAGTCCTCCTCCAAATTTTCCCGGTCTGTTCATTCGTAGTTTTGTATAATCTTTGATATTGAATCTCAGATTCTGATTCAATTTTGTCTCCTGAGGACAATTAATATGTACATTGTTGTCACAGAGAAGTCAAGTCAGCTCTTTATTTTCCTCTGGGTACCATTTATATTGAGTTGTAGTAGATTGAATTGTGTCCTCGTAGTAGATTTCTCATCATGAGCTTGAGCTGCAGCTCCTGACGCGGCGGTTACCCCGGACGCGGTAGCATTACTAGAGATATCAGTTTTGCTCTCCATTTGAAAATGGGTGCCGTTGCAACGTTAGTCATCTTGGAAACGAACCAGAATTTGGACAAATATTCCAAGGGTCCAGGGGGGACCGCAAGGAGGTGTGGTCGAACTTCTCCCCTTCCCCCTGGAATGCCGTCACTACAGGATAAAGCACTCTTGGTAAATTGTTTTAATTGTGATTCAGAATCTGCCACTGAAGCTTTACGAGCGTTTCGTTCCTTTAAAGATATTCGAAGCGGTAAAGGACCAATGAGTTGCTACTCTCTAAAGCGATTGATTAAAAGTTTTGAGGAAACTGGATCTCTGGAAGCAAAACCTCGGAGTGGAAGACCATCGACATGCAAGTCAGTGGCTGTTACGGTTTTGCAGAATGCTGAAGCTATTGAAACGTTATCCCCGTATGGAGAAGTAAGTGCTAGACGAGTTTCTCGACAAACGGGGATTTCGTAAGGAACAGTTTGGAGAGAACACACATTTAGAATTTTTCTATAAAAATATCCTAACAAAATTCAAATTTTTCACGAGTTGAAAGTCAGCGATTTTGAGAAGCGTCAAGAATTCGCTGCATGGGTTTTCCGGCAAATTGATATTGATGAAAACTGGCTGTCAAATGTTCTAAGAACAGATGATGCTCACTTTTATCTAAAGGGGGAATTTAACATTCAAAACTGCCTCATTTTGGCAACAGAAAACCCCAGGATTTTTACAGAAATACCACTTCAACAGCACAGAGTTACAGTTTTGTGTGGGCTCACTTCTTATTTTATTATTGTGCCATTTTTCTTAGAAAAAATCAATGGAAGAACTTTTAAAACCGTTTTTGTAACTGGTGAACGTTATGTTCAACTTTTGAGAGAAAAGGTTATTTCCATATTGCAGGACAGACAAGTACTAAGCGAAATAACCTTATTGCAAGATGGAGGACCTCCTCATATCTCCCGCGGTGCCAAACAATTGCTGAAGGATACGTTCGGTGGAATTCGTTGATAAGTCGCCACTTTATATACCAGTGGCCCCCAATATCACCAGACTTGACGCCTCCCAATTTCGGTTATGGGGGTACATTAAGTCGCGTTTTTATCGATGCTGGCCTACCACATTGGCCATGTGGTACGTTTTATAAATTTCAACTAATTAATTGTGACCATTCTGTCATCTATCGTCTGCAGGAGGTGTTTGAGAATGAAGGGCGCCACATTGAGCAAGGATTGTGACCTAATACAAGAGAGAAGGCAGTTACCTCATGTGTTATATTTTGCAGCTCTTTGTTTTGGGTTATGGGAATAATAAATGCTGTTCTCACATCTTGACTCTTATTTTTCTGTAAACAGTATTTTTTTTGTTTGTCATTTGCCCACATTTTATATTATGTCGTGCAGGCCAAAATGTTTTAACTTCTCGAATAACACTGGTATACACAATTTTACCCCTTATGTTTAGTTTATCGCTTTTCGCTCATTAGAAGAATTAGCATAAAGAATAATCTCTGTATCCCCCCCAAATTCAGATGTTTTGCGCGAAAAATAATACAAAATGATTTTACTACCACGTTTTTCAACGCAAAAGGTCAATTTAAAAATGATTTTTTTTTTGAGGGGATACATTTTCAAAATTATGTACAGTATAATAAACAATGATAACATTTGACAAACCCATAGGATATTTGGAATAAAGTACGACAAATATATTTTGTCACTCCCCTCTATATTTCATTTTTGGATCATGACAAATTTCCAGTTAAATAGTCAAGTATCGACAATTAGTCAAGAAACTATACATTCCTTATAGCACGAAATCCTATTAGTAGTGCCATCATAATTTTTGGTACTATATTAACATTTCAAAAATCGTGTATTGATATCAGTAGTTATTTTCAAACATTCAATTCATTTCACAAAACTCCATCTAAAATATAAATATTTTTTGCTACATGTTTTAATTTGCATATACCTATTTTACATATCTCAGATTGTATTTAAAAATCGTCAACCAATTCTTCTAACTTTTGGCGAAATGGTGTTTTATTAATTTATCATTTGATATTATTAGGGTTCTTTCCTGGTATTCAAAAAGGAAAAATACGTGTCGTTCAGTTATATTTTTCAATTTATTAAACAATTTGGCCGCTGAATCTCTGATTCTGGTAGAGCGCCATCTAGCGAATAAAGTTGTATCTAAAATCAATTTCGAATTTTTCATTATTTGCCATAAAAAAATCCCATTGCATCCTGAACACAATGGTGTTTACCGCATTTCTCTATCGCAAATATTCGCGGAGTTATTAATTTTTAAAGTTGTGCGGGACTTTTGGATCACCCTGTATATATATATTCTTTAGTATTTATCATAAATATCATTCTAATATACTGTGTATATATAAAGGATTATATATCTTGGGTCGATATTGTTTATTCGAAACATCCTATATACACTCATAGACAAAACTTAAGAAGGTGGAAGGCATGTGATGTCGGCGGTCGTCTATTTTTTTTTTAAGAAGAAGACAGAGACAATTTTTTTTGGTTCATACTTGCTATCTCATGTGTCTACAATAAAGGTCACTGTATATTAAATATCTTTCGAAAGTAATGTCTGAATCCCGATATAAATGCTAAAAGGTAAAACTTCTATGAGTTCTGTCCATAAGTGTATCATCTTATTCTGGGATTCAAACCTTTTAAACATATCATCCCCGTGATGCACGAGTAGTGATATTTTAAAGCAGTAAGTTGGTGTGACAAACCATTTAATAGAAATAATCAGTTTTCCAAATATTTTATTAAGATAATATTAAATATATTCGAAAATATTATTGACGCGTATGATTCTTTTAAAAATAAAACAATTTCTACTGCCCCTACTGCAATGGAAAATAATGGGAGGGCCTGGCTCATCAGTGGTGAACCATACCGCTGTTATATTGCATTTTTCGATCTCCTTTTTATAGTGATACTGATTCTAGACTCTTTGAATGGGTATTTTAGATTTTTTATTTTTATTTTATTTTATTATTACAGAAGCACGTAGTCTATTAGACTATTGTGCTATATTAGAATTTTTTACATATATCTTTAATTATTTACACGATGAATTAGTAGTGATTTATAAATCTGTGTACAAATTGCTCTAATCTTGCCAAAGTGTTCATAAGATTGAGTATATACAGAAAGATAATTTGGCATTATGTCAAAGTAAGCAAGTACAATTTGGTTAGTCAGAGGGCAAGCCAACAAAATATGCTCTGGTGATTCAACATCTAGACAGTATTCACATGTTGGATCATTTGTAACTCTCAAGTCAAGGAGAAAACTTTAAAAGGATCCTTTGCCTGTAAAGAACAAAGTAGTGTGTCTACCAGGAGCAATGAAGCTTGGTACATCTCTCGGAAAAAAATTCTTGAACGCTGGATTTTTTTGCACTAGCGTTGGATATTTTAGATTAACTATGGACATAAGCTTTGAGGACAGCAGAAATATACGCAATTATAAATATATAATTTTTCCATTTCAGCAAGAGCAGTGGAAATTGTTTTATTTTTAAAAGAATCATACTCATCTATAATAGTTTCGAAATTTCATAACAGATGGCGCGCTAATGCATCAATATATATATATATATATATGTGATGATGAGTTGCTGTCGACTTATCTGTGATGAGATCCTGTCGACTTCTGAAATAAGATGTTGAATGTTAAGTTGTTGTCGACTTGTAGAATCCTGTCGACTACTGAAATAAAAGTTGAAGTCCTGGTAGCTCTTGTTGTACTATGTTGACCGAGAGGAACAGTCAGGATGTAGAGTTTTCCAGTACCTCTCTGCACCTTGGAAGACCTTTAAAAGTTCTCACAAAATACAGGCAGTCGTGGTCGAGGCAGAGTGGAAAGCTGGGGATATCCACACAAAAAACGAAGACACAGTTGCACTAAGAAAGTTCCGTAAACAGATAAAAGTTGAGCCAGGAGCGAAAGATGGAGACATAGAAGTTTCTTACTCGTCTACATGATAGTTGAGATCGACATAAGGTACGACCGACGTGAGCTGACGCTAAGGGTGAACTAAACTCAACTGACTGAACTGTACTGAGCTGTCAAGCCACTGTAAGGTGATGATTTATAGGTTAAAGACGGGGTGACCTTATGTGACAGGGGCGTTTGAGAAAGGGCGCCTTTACCTGTTGAGGTGTGAGAGGGGTCTCTGCATTCCACCACATGTGACAGTGTGGGTGGCCTGTCGTGGGAACTGTGAATCTACCTGATTTATGAGTTCCATCTTTCGACTGTTGTTTTGGTAATACTATGCTCGATCTCTGCTTTAGCTCAACTCTTAAATCTATTACAGATTTTATTTATTTATCCACTTTGTACAAATTACATTACATAGGGTGATGTAAAGACACAGATTAATCATGCGCATAATTATTTATAGATGTGTCTCTATATACAATATGACAATCTTGTTATAAGTTATCTACACAATATGAGGTTGTTGTTTTAAATTACCATATAAATATATATATTATATTACCGTATTATTCGATACAGAATTAGCCTGCTGTTCCGACTCAAAGTTAAATTCAAAATCTGTATTTCTTAATATATTATATTTTACTTTTCTCTCCAAAAGAGAATTTTACTATTAGTATACGTATATAATTATAGATAATTCGGTTTTATCTGTATATATTGTGGAATAGAGTATGCATATATTAAAATATACAAGTATCAGAGTCATCAACAATCAATTCTGTCATCGTTTGTTTTTGTGAATGGAATAAATACCCAAATATGGCCATTTCTTATAAGCATCGGTGGTTCAGTGGTAGAATGCTCGCCTGCCACGCGGGCGGCCCGGGTTCGAATCCCGGCCGATGCATTTTTTTTTTTTTTTTACAATTTTTAAAACTCATTTATATTATTTTATTAAAATATACAAGTATCAGAGTCATTAATTCTGTCTCATCGTTTGCTTTTGTGAATGTATGTAAATAATGGATTTCATATTTTTTATTAATTTTTGTTCTGGCCTTTATTTGTTTAAATCTCTTTTTAAAAATCGTTTAAAATGCAGTCGCAATCATTAGCGAACACATGTTTGCCTAATATTTCCATTGCTCTTTTATTTATTTACAGAAAAATATTTACATTCCAGTATTTTGGATTAATTTTTTTTATAAACCTTTTTTTTTTTATTCTTACTGAGAAGATGGGCATCGCAGTCAGGATTCTTTACAGTCAGTCACTCAACTCAGGCAATTCCAAAGGTTAATGAGGGTTTGGTGGAAAAGCTGCCGTCTATTTAAACTATATTAATTTTGAAACAACTAAATGGATTGCAAAAAAATAATTAAATCAAATACCTAAACACTAATATAATACAATTTTTGCCATTACCCACTTTTTTCCT